>CAMOHE010046461.1:39758-85235 GCA_946598075.1 Artocarpus hirsutus | reverse complement strand
GTTGACTAGTCTTTTGTCCATATGATTTTGGGAAGTTAAGGTCTGTCTGTTTTGAAAATTTTTTGAAGTTTTTATACTTAAATTTAAATTTAAATATTACAAATTTTTTTAGATTTTATAGACTTAAATTTAAATTTAAATATTAAATATTATTTAGATACGTTTTTATTTTCTTCAAAATTTGAATCATTTGAGTATTAAGAATTTAAGTTTTTAGAGTTTTGACTCCGCTTAAACTTTTGGTACTTGGATATCTCTGCAGCAGTAAAAACTAAAATTTCCTCTTTTATATTTGAAAAAAAAAATCATAACTTTTTCATTTGTTATTCAATTGAGATAAATTTTTTTCATTGTGTTTCTAGTGAAGAGATGGATAAATTAAAATCCATACTATATATTTTTTTAGGATTATTAACATTAAAATTTTATTAGATTTGTTTATAAATCAAAAACTATTTTAACTATCGCTCTAAACATAAATTTTAATTTTATTTTATACTCAGATTAAAACTTAAATGTGCATTTAAACGTCAATTCAGATAACAATACAAACCACTAACTCAAATCTTAATTTTAATCATACCAATTTAAATCAAATATTTAATTCGAATCTATTTACTAAACGCACATTAATAATTTTACCTGTATTCTTAATCAAAAGAATATAAACGGCAAGGTGAATGATGACCAAAAAAAAAAAGTGTTATTGATTGAGTGTAGGGGTGACAAAACGGGTTTACGGGTTGGGTTGAAGCTAATTTTTACAAAAAATAGGTCGATACTAACCCGACCCGTTACACGAACAGGTTGAGAATTCTCAACCCGAACACGACCCGTTTTGATACGGGTTGACATGAATACGACCCGTGTCAACCCGTTTCTTTTGCACAGTATCGACCCGTGACCCGTTTTTGACCCGTAACCCAATTGTGACCCGCAACCCGCTTATGACCCGTCTATATTAATATATATAATATTAAAAAAAAACATAAAATTAGAAGAGTTTCATACCACTTCAACAAGAAAATGAGTAATAAAAGAGGTAGGGTTTGATATTTTAAGTGCTTATATTATATATGAAATAATATTAATTTTTTAAAATTTAATTAATTAAATACAGGTAGAAATGGGTCATTTTTGTGTCAGACGGGTTGACCCGAACCCGACCTGTTTTTTGACGGGTCAATTTCGGGTTGACAGTAAAATGACCCGTTGTCAAATTTTCTGACACTAACCCGCAAAAAATCGTGTCGTGTTGTCATGTCGCAACTCATATTGTCAGCCTTAATTGAGTGGGTGGGTGGGCTCAATATGTGTTCGGGAAAGATGTGCTGATATTATGCATATCTTTTTCTTTTTTCTTATCTTCAAGGGGATTTTATGCATTTCTGTGTTTTTTTTTTGTCTAATTTTCATTTTTTATTTTATTATTTGCTGATGTACTGCATTTTATTCTGAAATATGCAATAACTCAACTTGACAAGGTTAGTTCTCACGAATATTTTCTTGATACATGAAAAAAGTTGTTTAGCTTGTCAAGATTTTCAATTCTATTTTTTTGTTAAAAAAAAAAAAAAAAACTTAACTCATCACAATATTTGTCAATTAAAGAAGCTCTTAGTTGAGTATCAAAGTGGAATCACCTATAATCCGTCAAATATCAAAGTATTCAACTGAATTTCAGTTCTAATAGTTTGGGATTTTGACGAGAACTAGCTTGAAGTTTATTCCACATATAATAATTTCATTTTTGATGTTGTACAATGTCAGAAACTCCAAATTTAGTCATGTACTTGGCTGCTAACAAGGCCAATTTGGAAGAAAACAGGAAATTGGGCGTTGAGGTATTGCCAAGCAAATATCTCCCTTTTTTTTTTTTTTTTGTTTTATTTGTTTTGTTTTCACTTAAAAAAAACAAAACACTTTCCCCATTCAACACCTTGGGAAAATAAGAGTGCCTAAGTCCCAATTGGGTTTAGCGCTGTTAATGTTTCCTACCTTTTGTGACAGGATCAAAATTTATTGTCCTATTTTTTTGTCTTTTTAAGTATCTTTTAATTAAATTTTGACACATAAAAAAATTGTTTAATTACTTTAAATATTTTGGTCCTATTTATGTGTGTAAAGTGTTGAGCTTAAATGATGTATCAGATAAATAATAGAGGAGACAACTAAAGAGAAAAAAAAAATAAAGCAACAAATCTAAATTTTTGCGAGAGGCCCGGCCCATAACCCCATGGATTAAATCATACTTTTCTTAACTTAGAATGGACCACATAGTGTACTTTGCAAATCAATGTAAACCATTGAAATTGGACAAGGAAAATGGTTTGATCTTTCCTGGAAACGTCTGCAAAAACTGCTCAGAATGTGAACGAGCCCTTTTATGAAATAGATAACTTTTATTGCCCTGTTTTCTAACCCAAACTTTGCATGAAAAGAGCAAATGATTCTCTCGGAATTATAGTGAGAAGTTTCTTATCAATCAATGTCTGATGCCATGGAAGGAGACAGATTCTCTTGCATTAGTTTACACAAATTTTTGTCTATATTTTAGGAAGGGAAAATAAGAGTGCCCAAGTTTAGCACTGTTAATGTTTTCTAAACTTTTGTGAGAGAATCAAAATTTGTTGTCCTATTTTTCTGTCTTTTTCACTGTCCCTCAATTAAATTTTGAGATATAAATAAGTTGTTTAATTAGTTTTAATATTTGGGTTTTATTTACGAGTTTAAGTTGTTGAGTCTAAATGATGTATTAGATAAATAACAAAGGAGACAACTAAAGAGAAAAGAAAATGAGACAACAGACCTAAACTCTTTGCGAAAGGCCCGGGCCATAATCCTGAGGGTTAAATGGTATTTTTCTTAACTTAGAATATACCACATAGTGTACTTTGCGCCTAAATAACAGTTAAATCAATGTAAACCATTTAAATTGAAATTTTTTATTATTTGGTCTCACCTAATAATAATAAAAAAGTCAATGTTTTAATGGTATGTATGAATTTAACCATCATTTTGTGGCCAAAAAATGGAGTGATGAGTTGTGTCGAAGTGTTTCATAAGTTGGGATCTAAGTAGGTTGCCCCGTAGTTTGAGTTATTCATCCGTTTTCTTATACAAAATAAAATTTGTTTTTGTTTTGGTTTATAGGAAAGAGATTGGCTAAGTCCAGGGAAGCTGGGATGAAATTGCATAGAGGGTCACGAGAAAGCGGGAGAAGACTCTTTTTGCTCTGCACGAAAGTACTGCTCGCTTGCTATTGGACGGTACGCATTCATTTCGTTCAGACTGTTTAAGAAGCGAGTTAGTATTTAAAACATGTTATTTTAACGGGTATGATTTTTTGTAAAATCATATAAATAAAATATCACCTTAGTATTTTTACTAAGTCTCCGTAATAAATATTTTAAATCTACCTATCACTCACTTCTACTAACTTTGTCCCGCTATATTAATGCTTAATTAAGTAGCCTCAACTACTTGGAGACATAGAATTAATTCACCTCAACTACCAGGAGACATCGATATGTTTTCTCAACCACTTTTTTAATGCTTCCTTCATCTTTTTCTACAACTTACCCTATTTGCCCCCTTAATTATGTTAACATTATTTGCTAAAAGTCTCCATGGGAGACATGATAATATTTTCTTTTAATGCTCATTTAATTCTCTCCCGTTCCTCAATTATTTTGATGCCTATTTATTCAACCATCACCACTCTCTTCTCTAGTTTCTCATTATCTCATTTCTCACTTCAATTTCCAACTAAAGACACAAGGCATAAAGCTCTCTTTACGGCCAAGTAACTATAATTTTCAGTCATGTTTGAAGCCGCTCTGGAGTCAATACAAGCTTGATTTTTAACCCAAACTTTGGTGTTTTTCAAAGAAGTTTTGAGGTAGGTTTTCTTTATTTCAAACTTGGCTTTAGTATGTATTTTTTTCATATTTAATGCATGTTTTCCTTATTATTTGCAAGAAAGGCTAGTGATATAGTTTGATAATGATTTTGGTATAAAACTCATAAGAATATATTTATTATGATTATATAATGCATGCTGTATATTTTAGAATGATCTTGAGACTTTGAACAAGGATAATATGCTTTGAGTTAAAGAAAAACTTAATATTCCATAAACCTTGTATTATCTCTATGGGCAGTAGCTCTTTCTTAAAATTCTGGGATTAGATGAAAATGAATTTTATAAATTGGTTTACATATTTTAAAAGTAGACATTCTAAGCTTTCCAACGAGCTATCATGAGCTTAAATCGGAGTTATATTTTATTTTCTATGAAGTTTTCAATTCTTGGGTTGGAAACTAGTAAACCTATCCGTAGCAGTATGCCACCCATCTACCTTAAGTAAACCACCCAATAACCCATGTGCTAATTGTAGATAGTGAACCCAACTTTATTCACCTTCTAATCCCTGATTATCTTGCAACCTTTTCAAAACCATCCTAAATGATTTATGAATCTTATTAGAGACTGAAATCTATAGATTTACACTTAATTCATTTATGGATGTGGTTATATGTTATGCTTTAATTTTAATTGTCCTTATGTACACCTTAGGATCAAGGGTGTGTGGAGCTTACGTTAATTAAATTTGGAGATTAAAAGATTGTTGAGAAGCTTGAAATGTAGGGATTCTATTACTCATCTTTTGTGAGGTTTTTATGAAATTTAAATTGATTGTTTTACCACAAGATATATGTATTTATGTTGAACTGCTATTATATTAGAATCACATATGGAACTATGACATGAACTCGCCTTGTATTGATTAGCGAGGAACATAATGAATTAACATATGTTGTTATAAATTGAGAAGCATGGTTAGGAATATTGATTTTATAAATAATGATGGAACGTTGAGAAATGGTGAGACGTGAAGAGGGCGGCGGTTACGTCCTTGGGCACGAACACCCTAAAAAGTAAAATAGGGGGAAGGTGATGACGCTTCCTTGGGTCGAAAGTCCCAAAACGTACTGTACAGGAATCGACTTGGTGAGGACTCGGGGCTTGATGTCCCCTCACCGAAATACCTTCAGAATGTTTGGAGGGTGGCCAAGCTCGCCCATTTGGGTTTCGATAAGTGGAGTGTTATTTTATTTAATGTGGATACCTAGGAATAATGATGAATTGTAATATTTGTATATATGTATAAGTGTGAAACTTGGTAATGGTTAACTATGGTATCCACGAGATGTGATCATAATAAACCTCATAATCTGGTATATGATGTAAATTAACTAACCATGCAGATTTAATGTGGTAATGAATAAAACTTTAAGCTGAGTAGTGGTTTTCCCTACTGAGCATGTTGTTGCTCATTCCCTGATATGTTCATCTTTTCAGGACTCATTAAGTGTGAGGTGGCTACAAGAAAAATAGTTGGAGAAGCTAGATAGCTATATTACGTTGGGATGACTTTGAATACAAAGAATGATCTTCATGATAATGTAAGCATCTATTGTTACTTTCTGTGACTGTATTAAGATTTGTTGATGGTTGAAATGATGATGATGACAGTTGTATATGATTAAAATTTAAGGTGCTACATTAAACTGTAGTTTATTTATTTGTTTATGTTTTGTTTTTATTTTGAGAGTTTCTATTTAAGTCCCGGACAAATTACCTTGATGTTTTATCTTTATTTTCTGATTTTTACTTTATTTATTTAAAAACTGTGAACCCATATAATGGCGTTACAATAATTGAGCCGTCAAAGGAATAAACTGATGGTAAAAGGTTAATTAAGGAACCGTTCCAAGCTAAGATAATAATACTTGTATCATTTTTAAACAAGAAATACCATGTCACGAGTAGGAAAACTCACTTTTTTGACAAACGTAAAATGCAGGAAACTGCAAAGAAAATAAATATATTAATACGTTAATAGAATATATGTTTGTGCATATATATGTATAGATACACATAGATAATCTCTTGGTCAAAAAAAGAAAAAAGAAACTATTTTTCCCACTAATTTCGGTTTTGGTCGGCAACAGGTTGTAGTTGGTGTGTAATGAAAGGGATATATATATATTGTTTTTCTTATTTTGTTATCTATAGTCAATGCATTTTCGGCGGAGCATGGAGAAAAAAAATGTTTTTATAAAAAGATAATTGGAGGTTTTATTACATTTGAATGGAGGAGTGTTTTGACGAGAGTCTTACAAAAAAAAGGACTATCAGAAAGCAGAAAATTTTTACACCTTTTTTAGGGAGTTTTAAACTTCTTCAAGTAATAGTAAAATTTCTTATGAAATAGAAATATACATATATATATATATATATATATATATATATATATATATAACAAGACCTCATCAAATATATGGGACATCAAATGTGTCTCTAAATCATATCATACTTCAATTTTAACTATGAAAATACCAAATTAATAAAGAAACGAAAGAAAATATCAACTCATGCATCCTCTATTTTTTTTCCCTATAATACTTTTTCGGGTTATTTACGTATGTGTTTAATTATAAGACGTTGAATCTAAAACTGCCGACAAAGTTTTTAATTACAAGATTGTGTATTATGTTACATGTAAAGACCAATGTAACCTTAGAATCATTACAGGAAATAATCAACCTCCATACTGAATACATAATTGTACTGATTATAGTTAAAAAAAAAGGGGTAAAAGAAAAGGAAACAAGCAATTAATAAAAATTTTACCTTATTAGGTCAAAATAACTTAGTTATTATCATGAAAAAAAAACGACCATTAAAGATTGTTATCTCATTAAGGAAAGCAAAAGGATGCAACATAATGAATTACCAATTGTATCGAATAAGAGTTTAAAAAAAAGTAAATAAAAAAAAAAGAAAGGATCAATTGATTGATAAATTCTTTATTATCTTCCAATAAAAGGGTTCATTGACAGAACCAAAACGGAAGCTACAAAAGTACAAACATAAAAATACTGAAAAAGGAATAAGAAACTACCGGTGTCCATAAAAATGAAACCAATAACAAGTACATGTAAAATTGTTCATTCCCGTAATTTAAATTGTTACAATAAGACAACCTGTATAACTGTAATGGGCATAATTATTTTCAATCTTTTGCCTTTTAGAGTTAGAAAACTGAATAATAATGTGTAATTTATGCGTAGGAGGAACTCAAATAAAAAATAAACATCTATTAGGAGAAATTGTAAAGACTATTAAAATACTCTTTATATATTATTATCATAATTTATATGTTATTATGGTAATGATCATGACAACTTTCTTTCACGACTTATTAACCTCAGTTGGGCATAATTCTTTTCTAAGTTATTTTTCCTTTTGGAGCTAGAAAACAGAATAGTATATGCAACTTCTGCTTAAGAGAAAGACAGATAAATGAAACATGAACATGAATGTGAATGATTCTTAAAGAATCAAAAATCAAAGATTCAATGGTAAAGGCAAATATCAAACGTGAATGTGGACCAAATATAAATCAATGGTAAAAAACATCGTGTAATTAAAGAATCAAAAAACTATGGAGGATCTTATGTTGAAGAAGCTTACTAACGATCAACGTGTAATTAATCAAATAAAGCAAAAAAAAAAAAGTATTCCATTAACGAAGAATCAAAATCTGGAGGAGCATAACGTGAATGTAAGTCAACGTGTAATTAATACAAAAAAAACATATTAACTAATTGGTATAAAAATAGGATGGAGTCAAAGTATTATTCAAGATATTACCAATATGGTAATGAACAAAAAAGGCCAAAAATTGTTCAAGCTTTCAAAATTAAATAACAAGGTATAATGGACATTTCAAATCATAAAATTTAAAAAATAGATAGAATTGTAATATTATTTATAAGTAGACAAATTTAGATTCAATAAGCTCAAAATAGACACTGTTGATGCTTACCAGTGAGTGGTGGCAAATCAACACTACGTGCGGCTATCCACGGTGGCAGGACGGCTCTTCCCTGCTCGCTTCTACCTGTTGTGGAAATACCTGCAATAAGAGGAGGGACGCTTCGGAGGTAATAGGAGAATACCAGTGGGGCATCGACAAGGGCTCTCTGGCGCTCAAGGTAGGTGCTGTTCGGCAGATAACAGGAGCTAGCTAGTTAATTGGGGAGGAGCATCTTACGGAGCTGCAGTAAATACGCTCTATTTATAGGTTGCCACTTGGACTGGGTGTTGGGTGGGTTTTGCCCATGACCAGTGTATCACATCAGGGCCTGTCGTATGGCAAAGGACAAATGTCATAGCCCCCGTCGATGGATTAGTCTCCATCCGGTGGTGGGAAAATAGTCACTTGTCAGCTCTTTGTGGTGGGTGGAAACCTGCTTGCAGGTCATTACAATCTGAATAGAGCTGGTATTTGACCCAAGGAGGAGATTACTAAGGTTGCGGCCCGAAGGGCCCTAAAGAGCATCTCGGATAGGTGGGCCAAGTTTGAGGGGTTCAAGATTGTGCTCCCAATGAGTTCTACTGAGCTTATCTGCCGACCATTAGGAACAAGGTCCTTAGCGGCAGGCGCCGAACTCACCCTTAATAGACACTTCGTCTAAATACTTATACTTTTTCATATTTTTTTAATTTTAAATCATTAACTTCTTCTTTTTTTTCTCTCTCTTTTAAGCTGTTTTTATCATTAAATTAAACAAAACTGAGCGCTCATTATTATATAATATGATGTTCTAATATATATCTGATGAGATCCACATAAAATAATATGATTGAAATTTCCCTATCAATTAATAAGAGCAAACTACAATAAATGTACAAAAGATTTCCTCCTAACATGATCTATGTTGTTTCATGTAAAAACTATAAGAAGGGCGTAAAGAAAGATAAATATATTACATATAGAATGCATACAGGTGTAGGGTGGAGCCGGAGAATTTAGTAACGGGACGTAGGCGTGATTGAACTAATAAGATGAGGGATAAAATTGATTTTGGGGAGGATAAAATACAATTTTAAAAAGGCAAAATATAATTTTAGGGAGAGATAATACAATTTTTATAAAATTTTATATCCAAAATTAAAAGGGAAAAAAAATTCAAGAGACAACCATTCACCTTCGTCCTATATGGCTCCGCCTTTGCACATGTAGATGTTGATAAATAAAATAATACTACTAAATTTTAAATACTAGCTCTGTTGAAGATAATGTACTTTATGTGTTATAAATAAACTTAATTATGGATCATGAATATAATTTTCTTACTTGCAAGGATTCTTCTATTTTGTCCTTAATGTGGAAAATTTTAGGTTATGCCTTAGAAACAAACTCCTTTTTTTTTTTTTTTTTTTGCTCTGAATCTAGAAACAAATTCCTTAAGTTAAGTTGGTCAACTTTTATACTTCCATTTCAATTTATTTTTCAATCATAAAGATATCTATGGGTTCATAAATCGTGAGAATTTTCTGGTGGAACACAAATATACAGATTCTCAATGCTAAACAATTTTTTTTTAAAGAAATATTAAAGTATTTTTAAATTCTTAGATTAATCATAAGCATGTAAGAATGAAAAAAATAAAAATAACATGAAAACTTTAAGAAGAGCTATAATTCAACAATATTGCATAATTTCACAAAATTTCAAATAACTTAAAGATTATGACCAAAAAGCGGTGGGCATTCCTTTAGAAGAAAAAAAAAAAAAAGAAAAAAACAAAAAAGGGTTGTTTCCACAAATTGAGGAAAACGAACCAGCTTATTTATTTATTTATTTTCTCATTTTAGAAAGCCTTATTTAGTTATTTACGACAAGCTAACACCCGATAAATATGGTGGCTGTCGAATTCTTGTTTGTTTGTTAATTTCATTTTACTTTTTTGATAATTAAATTTATTTTATTTGCTTCTTTATACTGGTTAGGTTGTTTTCCACACGAAATATATAATTAAAATAATTAGTGCATGACGTCTTATCATAAGCCTTGATCAACATTACATGACATTTAAGGCCGTAAATGCCCATTTCATTTGCATCATAATTGTATCATTTTCCATTTTAATTATGCATGGAATTTTATTGTAAACTTTTCATAATTTGCGTTTTTTTTTTTCGATGAACTTTTTCTAACACATCATAAATTGTTCAATCATATATATGATCTTTTATTGTAGTTTTGTCCTAACCAATGTTTTGTTAATTACTTTTTAATTACGCTTTTGCTTTCTTCCCCATTTTTTCTCCTGCTAATTACTAACCATTTTTTTAAATTTGTTTAATTAAAAAGATTAGAATTTGTGACTATGATATCATTAACATTTATATTTTTAGTCTCGGAATAAAACAATAAGAAAATTCAACTAAAAAGATATTATTAGTTAAATTAGATGTTATTTATTAAGTACTTTCCAATATATAGTTAAAAGTTAGGTTAGCTCCTATTCTGTGTTTAATTTTATACAAAATAAGCGGTACATCAGCACTAATTTCAATATGAAATTTTTTTAAATGAATCTTTCAAAATGCTTAACTTGGAAGTGTACACTAAGTATAAAAAAAAACCGTTTGGTATTGTTTTCAAAATAGATGAAAATATTTTTGTTTTAGAAAATAAATTTTTTTTAAGAATTATGCCAAGAGTGTTTTAAAAATTTTTGCTTCGAAAAACGTGTAAAAAAATTTCTAAAAATTTTAAAAACAAAACCAAACGGATCTTCTAAAAGAAGAAGAAAAAAACAAATTAGGACTAACTAAAAATAAATAATTTATGGGAGAAAGCCAATGGCAATATTTTATAGAACCGAGTTGGAAGTTTGTTCAAACGGCAAACAATTTGAGCTAATGTAAAATTATTCGAGACAAAAGCATAGAAGAAAACGACATGACAAGTATGAGTATATATGCCCACTAAAAGAACAAAATAATAAAAACATACTAATAAATAAATAAACTAACGAAATAATTAAAATATTGAGAATTCTTTAATAGTGTATACAAAAATATCATATCACTCTGCCTATACATTCTATTAATTATATATATATATATATATTGATATACTCTTGAATGAAAATATGATAATTTTTTTTTATATTCAACTGTAAAATTCTTTAAAATAAATATTAAAAAAAAAATCAAGCGTCAGAGATTACGGCATTTAAGCCACCAAGGTACTCTGGGGAAGTAGAAACATGCAGCTTATGAGATGCTGTCGTCAACAAAGGAGAATAAAGGCCTTAAAGTTCTCAATGAAGCATTTAATTAATTAATCATTTTTGCTCGTATTTTTATGAAAAATATATATAGTTTGTTTCAATTGTTATGTCATAAATTCTATTGTTATAGGCTCGGATAGAAAACATAAACGCCACAAAATTAAAATTTAAATAATTTAGGTTCTTCTTAACTTTTTGTGGCATTCCTCCTTTATGACTAATTGATGTATTACCTTGTATTCTTGTTCACACTTTTTTTTACTCTGTTTTATATCTCTTGAAAAGCAATTTGATTGCCAATTGCCGCCAAGGGCATGATCGTAAATCTGACTATGGCGTGTTTAGCACCGTTGGATTGGTGCAAACGTGGAAGGGTGCGATTGGAGGAAATTATGGACGTGAGGATTAATCTAATCTAACTGTTCAAAGCAAAAAAAGTGCTTTAAATTTCAATAATTTATTTATTTTTGAATAAGCAATACAAATGGTTCAATCTCTTGGGGTTTAAAATAATTGAGAAAATTGGTTCACGGAACATTTTCCGTGGTGGACCAGGAAGTCCCCACCATGTGTCTGCGTGATGGAGATGTGCCCACGTGATCCCATTGGTGGGAATTTGCCTAATGTTCTTGTCCCCATTTTCTCTAATCAACATCAACAAACACCCAAAAAAAAGTGGCAGTAAGTAAAAAGCTTAAATACTCCACCAATGCTACAATTATGAAATGTTTACTTTTATGGTAAAAAACGACAACATTAACCGTAAGAGTTTTATCATGTGGCACTTCACTCAAGAAGTTATTATCCGTAACTATACGATTTAAATTAGTTTCTTACGACGTCTAATCTCATATCATATTGATTTTAAATTTTACTATTGTGGTCAATAATCAAAACACGTTATTCAATTTTATTTTATTTTTTTAAGAGAAATAAAAGAAGCAAAGAGAAAACAGATTTCCAAGCTAGGAATTATTTTAGAGAATATGCCTAAGCTAAGCTCCCGCATGGACCGTCAAATCAGTTATGGTTTTAGTTGTATTTCATTTTCTTGGATGACTCACACCCACAATAACCACACCAATCATAAGGTCCTTTTTCATTTTATTTTGTTTTATTATTTAATTGACACACAACAATCAGAAAAAGAAACCATTGCTATTTGAAAGAGGGGGGAATTGGGTCAACATTATAATGAAATGCATTATATCCACTTCATTTTATTTTCTAATTAATGGATTTCCAAAAGGGCAACTCCCTCTTTCTCGTGGAATTGGACAAGGTGATCTTTATCACCTTGTCCATTTCTAGTATGTTCTAAAGGTCTATCCTTTCTTGTCTATCAAGTTGAAAATTTCTTATTTCTGATAAGAATAAAAATTGCACGGCAAGCTCCTCGGATCCGGTCATGCTTCGAGGAACATTTTCTCCTTATACAGTAGAGCCTCGGGTCAAGAAATTAACTTTCACAAGTCCCATTTGTCCTTCTCGTCAAACACAACATCTGATGTTATAGAGGTTTTTTCAAACTCAGTTAGGTACTGCTGTTGGAGCTTGTCATGAATCTTACTTGGGACTTCCAGCCATTTCTGGTCGGAATAAGAAAGGCTTATTTACAGATGTCAAAAATAAAATTACTAGCAAACGTTCTTCTAGGCAACAGATACTGTTTTCCAGGGCTGGTAAAGAGATTCTTCTCAAAGCTATGGTTCAATCTATTCCATCTTATGCTATGAGTTGCTTCAAATTACCACAATCTCTTTGTAATGAAATTGAATCATTGTCTGCTAAGCTATACTGGGGCTATTCGGATAAGGGCAACAGAATCCATTGGAAGAATTGGAGACTTTTAGCAGACCTAAATGTGACGGGGGTCTTGGTTTTAGATCTTTTGTAGATTTTAACCAGGCTCTTTTAACAAAACAAGCCTGGAAAATTCTGGATGATCCGGACTTCATTCTTGCTCAAGTTTTAAAAGCAAGATATTTTCCTCGTTCCGCAATCATTGATGCCAAAATTGGTTACAATCCATCTTTGGTTTGGCGAAGCATCAAATGGGGATGTGATTTGTTGTCTAAGGGTTGTAGATTTTGTGTTGGCAATGGTCTGAACATGTCTTCCTTCAATGATCCTTGGATATCGACTTCCACAGATTTTAAGCAACTCACACAGAATGTTCAGCTGCAAAATTTTTTAGTTTCTGATTTCATTTTACAACCTGGTCTTTGGAATCTTCAAAAACTTCATGAAAACTTTTTGCCTTGTGATGTTGATAGAATTGCTGCAATCCCATTAAGCTTCTCTCAACCATCGAATTGTTTTATTTGGGATCATACCAAAGATGGCATTTATCAAGTAAAGTCAGGCTGTTTTTTGGCTTCACAAAACCATGATTCAGCCTCAACATCCCTTTCCAATATGCAGCAGAGTTAATCGAAAAATTTTTGGTCCTTAAACATTCCTAATAAAGTGAAAACTTTTGTTTGAAGAGCCTACTGTTAGGAATTAGGCACCCCTAATTTTAAAAACACTAAGAACGAATGATTGTAGAAAAAAATAAGAAGAAAAGAACACTAAATTTTTATACAAGTTCGTCCAAATTTAAGATTACGTCATGTTTCTGCTACTGCAGATTCTACTATGATGAAGGAAATGATTACATAATACAAGAGAAATTTCTATCATACACTCTCAATTTATGTTTTTCAAATCTCTCTTCTACCTAACACTCTCCGTGGGAATTTTCTTCAACTCTCTCAGCAATAGAGTTCTCACACTCACAAATATATGCCTCACAACCCAAGCCGTCTTATCTCTATTTAAATACCCTCAATGAGAAGTAAAAAAATAGCAACTATTGATAAACCCTAACAGTCACACGCTTTTCTTTTTGTGTTGTAGCGTTGAAAATACTGATTACTACCTTTAAAAATCGCGCAAGACAGCACCTTAGTGCCGTGGCACTCGAAACCAGCACTAAGGTACTGGTTTGATTTTCAGGGCTGCGGCGCCCAATCTTGGTGCTGCAGTGCCGGGCACTTTCCACTCTTCTTTCTTTCCTCCTTTTTTCTTTTCTGATGGGTTATTGATTTGGCTCCACCCACAACACCTACCAAGATCCTTTGCCAACAGCTGTTGGCCTCTACCATAGGAAAATGATCACTTTTTCTAGTTGTTCTCTCTGTATGAATGCTTGGGAATCAGTCCATTGTAAGGCTGCTAAATAGGTCTGAAAACAACCGTCCTTTAAATTGAGCTTCAGATCCTTGTTTAGGCTATCTTTTGCAGATATTCTTCATCTACTTTCCCGCTCGTTTAGTAAGAATTGGAACTCTTTATGTGCCTAGCTTGGAGCATTTGGCATGAACGAACTAAAGTAATTCATGGCCTGCAACTAAGACCTGCCTTCCAGATTTTTTTTTTGGAGGAATAATTATCTACACGATTTCCATACTGCCTAAATTGGTGCAAAAGCTCAAAACTGTAAATCCACCGTTGATTGGTCTTCCATGCATTGGACTCCTCCTGACCAAAATAATGAATGTGGTGTACTGTTAGCTGATGTGTCTAGTTTATTGACTTGCTTTCTAAGGTTTAAGCGTAATCATGTTTGTAGAGACATAAACAGAGCTGCTCATGATTTTGCTATTTATGCCTTTGGTTTAGACGCTAAACTTATTTGGTTGGAGGAATCTCATCCACTTATTGAGTCTGTTGTTGTATTTGACGCCTCTTTTATTAATTAAACAGACTCTTTCTTCTCCAAAAAACGAAAAGGAGGGAGGAACTGGATTCCCATTTCTTTGGGTCCAAGACTATAAATCCAATTAATAATACTGAAATTTTTTAGCGGGTTTGTTATGATACGATCATAGTGAAGAGCAATTTAAATGTAAACAGAGAACATATTATCCATATATACATATACACACACTTAACAAAGCATTTTCTTTTTCCGGCGTTTCTGTGGCGTAGGGGTCCAACTTCAGTGGTGCAGGGTTTTTTCGGAGATTCTCTTGCTTGGGCTCGTGGGCAACGGCTGTGCTCCTTCGGTGGCGGCGCTCCCCAGATTTGGTCTCTCTGGTCCTCGTGTCGCGGAAGCTGGCCCAGCCAGCACGGATGTGGTCATTCGTCTCTTTTGCAACGTTTATTTACTTTTAATAAAGGGCATTTTTTTGCCTGGTTGGTGTTATCTTTTGTCGTTTTGTCATGGTTTTGCTTTTGTAATAATTGATATAGTTTTCCTACTTTCACGTGTAAGCTTTATTTCTAGTTTGCAAGTTCTTTGCAATGTTGTATTAGGCCTCTATGCTTTTTATTGTCTAATCTTGAGCTATCGTGTCACCCAATTTTTATAGTGGGGTGTTTAAAAAATTTATTTGTATGCTCAATTATTTATGTACCTCTTTAGTCACCTCTTAGAGGATGTCGATACACGTATTACTTCTTGAACGTTTTCATTTAAACTTATTGGTGGTTATCATTTGTTGTTAGGGTTGAGTCGTTTATTTTGATGTGGTTTTTCACATCTTAATTAGTGATTGTACTTGTTTAATTTGGAAAGCAATTTCATTTTAAAAAACCATTTTTTGTTTCAATGTTCTACCAATTAATCAATAATACTACATATAATTTAATGTGGGTACTAGTAATTAGGCGTTTATCTTATATATGCCTAACTTTTATTGTATTTATATTGTAATTAATGAGAGATTTAAATTGGATAAAGGTTCTAACTTATCTTCAATATGGTTTTCATAAATTATGATGTGGGAAAAAAAAAAGAACTATCTTTTTATTATTGCCGTGAAACTTGAAAGCAATAGATTACAAAAACACGCATGAGCATTATTTGAATGTAGACTCATGAAGGATTTAGTACTCATTTCTTAGAAAAGAAAAGGATAAAGAAAAGAGCTAGTTTGTTCTCCTACATAGATAGGGACCAATAAATTCACTCACGGTATACTATTCGAGTAATGTGGCTGGCACAAACTTGTTATGGGAAATTATTGCCCAAGTGTGCAGCAACATCGTGCGGTTACTACCCTACAAAAGTCATTTTTTTTTATATTAGGCAAGTGCTTCATAGTTAAAATAATAAAACTTCGAAAACAACAGTTATTTTTTCAAGATATAATTTATTAACCGTTGGATATAAATATAAAGGTTGTAACAAAATGGATAGTTAACAAAATAAATTATGATAATTAATGAGATTAAATTCTTATCTTAAAATATACTATTATTAGAAATGTAACCATTAAAAACATAAATATTAAAAACAAGTGTGTATATATATATATATATATCATTAGTTATTCTCAAAATTTAAACCCAAAATATCCTCTTAAACCCACCATACACTTTTCAAACAAGACAACATTAGTCGGCAAAAAAGTCCTTTTTTTCTCGTAACAAAATATATTTGTCCCAAAAGTATCATATATTTCTCAAATTTCTTAAAATTTTCAAATCTCATTTAGTAAGATGTTTTTGGTGAGAGTTATTTTGGTATTAAGAGAAATGGATGCCAGGACATTTTTATGCTTATTTCTAGTAGATGAAACGTGCTTAATCTTCTTCCACCAAAGTCACAAGGGCTAGCAACCCCAAAACAACACTAGGACCGCTATAAAATAAAACATGCCACATAAAGGTAGACAATACTGCTTTTTTTCCCCCTTTTTTTTTAATTTCAACATGTCAATTCGTATTAAGAAACAGATTTACTTTTTTTTTTGGACAAAAGAGCCCCATTTACATAATTACATTCCAGATAACGTGAAATTTCGAAAGATGTAGCCGAATTAGAACACAATACAATTATCTTTTTCATATTTTCCTCCTTATCATTCTTATTTGTAGGGGACAAAAAGGACAAGCCGCGTGGCAACTCATGGAGAAAGAGAGATCAAAAAGCAAGTAAAAAAAAAAAAAGACCTTTTTGCTTTTACACGTGTCTTTAGTTGAAGGAGAATTGTACACAGCCATCGGCCAGCAAGGAAGCACTTTCAAGCAATATGTGAAGTGTGAATCCCCAACAGGCTCTTGCCTCTTTACATGAACAAAACAAGACCCATTTCTTTCAAAGCAAAAATAAAAGGGCAAAAAAAAGAAGAAAAAAAACGTCTATCCATATTGTATGTTCCAGCTATTAAATGGAATCCAAATTATATGTCGGTCTTTGGTGGGAATACCCAACAGTAGTTTACATTTTTAAACTATTAAATATAATTAAAATTATTTTTTTAAAAATTTAACAATTAAAAAACAATAAATATTTATAGTTACTTTTTTAGTACTTATAAGAGAAATCATCAACTTATATATAACAAAATAAAAAAAAATTACCACCACAATAATGATCATGGTGTCTTTTTTATGCCTTATAGAACTGTCAAAAAAAAAAAAAAAAAAAAGCAACATGAAAACACTCAACAATGTTTGAAAATGGAACTCAAAATGGGCCCGCCAAATGCTGGTCATCACGATCTGCAGTTCAGGCAAAAAAAAAAAAAAAAATGGTCGTTTCAATCATTGTTGTGGCTTGATCAGATCAGCCCAAAAGGAAAAATGCAAAACAGAACATATAATAACGTGACCAAGTGGCTATAGAAGAACATCCTACTACATCCCCAACTCTTCTTTGTTATGAAATCATGGGATGCAAAAAAAGAAAAGAAAGTTTCCAATACGATGCATATTGGAACTTACCAACCAATTATTATAAGGGAATGCCAAAAATTTGGACCACAAAATGAATTTACAAAAATGACCAAGTTCTATACTGAGGCTTGAGTGGGACGAGGAATACATCCTATCCTCCCCACGGTAAATGGCAGCTGCTGCGCCTGCCTCATCATGGTTTGTAGTACTAATAATAATATTTCTTTTTTTTTTTTTTTTCTTCCCCATCACTTGAAACACAATGAGGGCGACTTTCCCACCCCCTAAGCCTAATAGACTATCATTGATTGCACCAAACTAAGCAAACTTCTCTCCAAGGCCAACCCACCCTAGGTCTTAGTTTGGTAGGGGAGAGATGAAATGAAAGACGAGCTGAGACGATTAGGTCATCCCCAACTCATTATTTTATTTTTGCAGCCGTTTCAAGAATAAGCATTTTAAGTTTAAAATTTATAATAGGTGAAAATTTTATATTATAGTATCTTTTTACTTTTTATTATAGACAATAAAAACTTTACATTGTTCACGATTGCAAATGATAAGATAAAATTAATGTTCTACGACACCTTATTAAAGTTGTTATATCTTCAAAATAGATTAAATTTATATCTCTTAAAAAAATTATTTCTAACCTATTTACTTCAAACTTTACTCTAAAAGGAATATTTAACATGTATTCGTTTTTTTTCTCACCGAATAAAACCTTACAGCACTTCATCAAGGAGGTAATGACAATGGAAGAAGCTTCTTGTTAAGGTGTTATCTTCTTGACAATGATAGAATTCTAATTGTAATTTGATATTCATAAATGTAAAATACCAATACGATATCCATTATAAAAGTGCCAGAATAAAAATTATTTTTTCAACCACGTTTATATCATGTAAGATTGAAGCACCAAGGATAATTTAGCGTTCCCCTTTAAATATTCTATTTGATGAATTGGAGTACAACGAAGAAAAGATAAACTTGACTGCTCTAAATTGTTGAGGGCCCCAGATTTGGTTTAAACTAATTGGATCCGGGTGTTGAAGACAGAAAGCAATAAGACTACCATGCTTATTTATTGGGATTTTTTTTTTTTAACAATAATACTGTACAGTACTAAGATACTATTTCAAATGGTTTTTTAAATACATATATTGCATTGACATGTTTCTAACACAATTATGTCTGTGTGCACGTTATTGTTAACAACATTTTTTTTGGTTAATATGCGATGAACCAGTTGTCACCAATCAAATATACGAGCAAATGCTATCAGTCCTTAGTTTGCCATCCCATTGAAAGACTGACTATATTTTCCCCTTGATTCAGCTATTTGAATATGGTATACAATCGTCCTTTCATGGCTTGATTTTTAATCCCCGTCAAACCTTACTATTGTAACATGCAAAAACTTTATATTATAGTAAATTTTTGCTTTACATTATAACATATAAACGCTTTGTATTATTTGAATTGAAACTTATAAGTAAATTGCTCCTCTTGTACTAATATTAGTGTTTTTAAGATTTAAATTTACCATCTTTCCTGTAACCCATCAATTGGCATACTTATTTATTTTCAATTTCACTAAATCACTATTGTGTCGGTGGAGTTCACGTCTTTTTTTTTTTTTTTTTGCAAAAATAATTAGTTCACTTTTACAATTATTTTCATAGGGAAGATTTCATATCAAAGTAAAAGGTTACAAATACTAATTCCGGCATAAATGACACACGGCCACAATGATAAACCGGATGCACTAATAGTTTCGATCGAGAACGTTAAAGAAAGAAAACATGTACCAAGTTGGAAAAAAAAAAAAATCCTAAATTTTCAAGCACACTTATGAGTCTTACAATAACAGTTCTACAGTGACTTATAATTAAGGTTGTACAAAATTTATTATCAGCATCAATGTTGGAACTCCTTATACAGTCGAACTTCCCTTTCAATACTTAGGCCTGTATAACCCTATTGTTGTTGAACTGTTGCAAAGCATTGGATGCCAAATTGTTTGAGAGCAAATGAGGGGTAAGTGTAATGTAACTACTGGCATTCAATATGCATGCATGCATGCATGCATACATACATACATATAATATAATATAATATAGTATAGTATAGTGGAAGAGCACGCTTGGACCGGTTGTTGTGGGCCCATGGGAAGATGGTCATTGCCATTAGCGTGCAACAATGAGCTTATTTTATTACCAGATTATTTATTTCAGAACGGCTGTTGAACGTGGCATGGAAAACTCGTGATTTCCTGGCTAAGTTGAATTGGTTTTTCATTATTTATTTATTTTTTTTCTCCCTTTGAGTTGGTGATCTGTTTCTAGATGACATTCAATAAGGGGCAACAATATGGAATGAGCAATGCTATAGATCACCATTAATAGAAAAATATCATCACAATTTTTTAATCACTGATAAATTTTTATGCCAAACTCAGACCTATTAATCAAATCTTACATATTAATCCCACATTGGTTTTTTTGATGAGTAATCTCTAATTGGTTTAAAACCAATAGATAATCACCAATGATTATAAGTGATAATTAACATTTTAATATATGATAAGAATCTAGATTAAAGTTAAACCCCTGAAGGATTAAAATGTCCTTAGATAATGGGTTTGGGCTACCAAAATAGATATATGAAGCTGGGTCCGACTTAGGTTCCCGGCCCTACTTTAATTGTGGCCTGAACGCAATTTCGAATTGGACCTGTAATGTTTGGACCTACCTGGCAAACAATGATGACAATAACAGAACTAAAATATCACATATTTAGGGTAGTATTGACAGATCTAGTTTGTGAAAGGGTCACTCTCTATATAAAATGAATCAATATGTATGTGTGTGTGTGTGTGTGTAAGGGGTTTTTAAGTTTTTAACACAAGGGAAATAGGAGGAAGTAACATTGGCAGATGGAATTGCATAAAAACAAATGGTACTAATCTCATGTTAGGAAAAGAATTGCATGTATAATGGGTTGTATGTGGTACTGAATGCTGCTAAAAATGAGATTATATAAAAATTCTATTCCATTAGATTGAGTAATGGTTTGTTTGGACTGATGTGGTTTAACACAATTATCCAATAGGGTTAAAAAATATTATTGTTTGAACTTTATGAAGTTATGGTTAGAACTTTATGGAGTTATGTTAATTTTGCACCTTCTTTTTTCTTAGATAATTATCACATAATCTAACTTTCATAATATATAAATATCAATACAGTCTTTCAGAGCATATGATCAAGATGGAGCCTGTTTCTTTTGGCCAAATCTTATACTGTTTCGCTCTCAGTTAGAACCAATTAGTTCTAGCCAATAAATAATATGAAGCTCTTAGCAGCTATAGTAAAAAGCTAAAAGTTGTTACAGATGTAAAGCTAAAAGTTGTTACAGTGTAAAGCTCTTACATGCTACACTATTTTTAGCAAAATTGGTTCTTATTGCACTTTTTAAATACCTCGTTAATTTCATTTTTGCTTAAGTTGGTCGTCGAGTTTGATTGGTTCTACTCTAAAAAACACAAAAATATGAATGCAGAAGGCCTAAGCCCCCATCATTAAATGAGTTTGGATGAATTATGAAAATAATTAGGCCATCCAAAAAAAAAAAGCCAACCATGGTTAAAATTTATCCATGGTCAGAGTTTTCAACCAATGAGAAAAAAGGGGTGTTGAATTGGGGTTAAGAAAAATACTTTAGACAAACCAAGCCCGTACTGTGCTTATTTAATACATTTGTTTATAAATAAAACATCGTTTTGTTAATTGGGACCTGTTTTTTAACCTTATGCTGTGAGAAGTTTTGACAAAAGGTCCTGTTTTGGGGATTTTTTAGATTTGGGTGATAAAGGAGGGGTCAAAAAGAGAAAAAAATTGGTGATGGAGGTCTGTCCATGGTGGCTTTCTCTGATTCAAATTTCTCAGCCAACAACAAGACAGTGCTCGTACTACGGTAATCCAAAAACGCATTTTTCACTTCTTCATTTCACTTTAAAAGTGTTTGCTTTTCTGATCAGTTCATCGGCCCATTCTAGGGTTACCAAGTTCTTTTTGATTCCCAAATTCCGTTGTTTCAAGTCGTTTTTCAGTTGATTAACGTAGATCTATCGACGTAATTGTCGGTTCTGATTTGGGTTTAGCACGCAATCTCCCTTGGTTTCGTATGTTTGTTCCTACATGGTCCACCGCTAATTAGGAACTGCAAAAAGAACTATATTTTTCGTTTGCATTTTTATTTTTTTTTAAAAAAAATCTCTTTAATTATATATTTATTTGGTTGCATGGACATTTGGAAACATAACCAAACGGGGCCTTAATATTTTGTTTTCAGTTTTACGTTCGGAGAGAAGTTAATAAGGTTAATAAATATGTTGTCGTTTGCTCTTTATTCTGTAGAAGAATTCTCTTTGTGGGTTTATAAATTCTAAATTTGTTGTTGTTGTTTGTTTGTTTGTTTGTTTTGTGCTTTTGAGTTTTTCTTACATAAAATTTGTTTGTGAAAATAGGATTTTCTCTAATCTACTGAGGTACGAGAAAACCCAGAATTTGTAGAGTCACATTGTGGGGTTGCTGTGTTTTGTGAGTCGAAGCAGTGGCCTTCGTGTTTGACAATAAACTGATAATAATAAACCTTGGCTGGGGAAATGGACTGCAATAAAGATGAGGCCACCAGGGCGAAAGAGATTGCGGAAAAGAAGTTAGCGGCGAAGGACATTGTGGGCGCGAAAAAGTTTGCTTTGAAGGCTCAATCCCTGTTTCCGGGGCTCGATGGCATCCCCCAAATGTTGTCCACCCTTGATGTGTACATGTCCGCGGAGAACAAAATAAACGGGGAAGCGGATTGGTATGGGATACTCGGTGTGGATCAAAAAGCGGATGATGAGACTGTTAGGAGACAGTATAGGAAGTTAGCTCTTATGCTTCATCCAGATAAGAACAAGTGCATAGGAGCTGATGGTGCATTTAAGCTTATTTCGGAGGCTTGGAGTTTGTTGTCTGACAAATCGAAGAGGCTAGCCTATGACCAGAAAAGGAATGTGAAAATGCAGCAGAAAGTTTCGAAACCAAGCGGGGGGCCATCAACAACACCGGGGACGGGGATGAATGGTCATACTTCCACGAAAAGTACAACGTCTAACACAAAGCCTCCAAAAAGTACCGTCTCTCGAGCAGGTCACTCCTCGACTCCTGTTCCATCTCATAAGCCGAAACCCAACACCTTTTGGACGGTGTGTCATCGGTGCAAGATGCAATACGAGTATCTCAGAGTTTATCTCAATCACAATCTCCTATGCCCCAATTGCCATGAACCGTTTTTTGCTGTAGAAACAGCTCCGCCTTCTTCAAATGGTTCCAAGTCTACTGCCCCATGGAACTTTTCACAACAAAGGCAGAATTCGAACAATCAAAAGGCTAACAAAAACTCATTTAATTCAGGAAGGAGCAGTGCTGCCTCTTCAAATGTGGGAACTGGAGGTAACCAAAACAACGTCCATTGGGGTGCATTCACTGGTGCTTCAAGTGCTGCTCAAGCTGCAACTGTGGTTCAGCAGGCCTATGAGAAAGTAAAGAGAGAACGCGAGGAGGCTCAGGCAGCAACAAAAAGGGAGGAGGCTATGCGAAAGAAGCATCAGTCGTCTAAGAAGACGAACACTAGTTTGTCTGCAGGGCAAGCTAATGCTGCAAAGAAAAGAAAGGGTATGGAGGATGTCGGTGCATGTAGCCATCAGACAAGTGGGAAAGCTGGAGGAGACAACTCTTCCATGTCTAAGCGTGTTAATGGGGAAACTGGGAAGGGCAGTATCACAAGAGATATCTCCCAGCTCGAAATTCAGAAGGCATTAATGGAGAAGGCCAAGAAGGAAATTCACAAGAAACTGAATGAATGGAGCTCAGCTTCTGTAACCAAGCCTGCAACTAGCAAGGAGGGGAATCAGAATGGGAAAGCGAATGAGGGAGAAGAAAAGTCTATGAGAATTAATGATGCTAGCGATGATCAAAGCAGCTGTAGAGAGCCAATGGATTCGGAGCTTGGTGAATGTTCGATGACACGTCCTGGCGTGTCTGGCTCCAACGTAGAGGCAGAAACTGTGGAAACAATGTCGATAAATGTTCCGGATCCAGATTTTTATGATTTTGACAAGGATCGAACTGAAAGGACTTTTGGAGATAATCAGGTGTGGGCCGCATACGACGCTGATGATGGCATGCCTCGATATTATGCCATGATTCATAGTGTCATTTCTTCCAGTCCGTTCAAAATTCAGATCAGTTGGCTCAACTCGAAAACTAACAGTGAATTGGGTCCATTGAACTGGGTTGCTTCAGGTTTCTCAAAAACATGTGGAGATTTTCGTGTAGGCAAATACGAAATCAATAAATCGCTCAATTCCTTTTCTCACAAGGTTAGATGGTCAAAAGGCTTGCGTGGGGCTATTTGTATATATCCAAGGAAGGGAGAAGTTTGGGCTCTTTATAGGAACTGGTCGCCCGACTGGAATGAATTGACAGCGGACGAAGTGATACACAAGTACGACATGGTGGAGGTCCTTGAAGACTATACTGAGGACCTAGGGGTAACTGTTACTCCTCTTGTCAAAGTGGCTGGTTTCAAGACGGTTTTTCACCGGCATTTGGACCCTAGAGAGGTCAAAAGGATTCCGAGAGAAGAATTGTTTCGGTTCTCGCATCACATCCCTTCATACCTGCTCACAGGTCAAGAAGCTCCGAATGCTCCAAAGGGTTGCCGGGAGCTGGATCCAGCAGCCACTCCTGTGGAACTTCTTGAAGTAATAGCAGATCCTAAAAATGAAGAGATTATGGAGATTGACGATGAAAAAGCCAAGGAAGATAACGCCGAAAAATCTAGCGAGAAAGAGATGGCGGAGGATTCCAATGAAGCTAGCAAAGAAGAGAAGCAATGTTCTGAAGATTCGAAGGTAATAATAATCGAAGAGAACACCAAGGAATCGAATAAAGATGGGCAAGTGGATCCTGCTGAAGAAACCCAAGTTGGTTGAGTTTTTAGATCATGTGAACTCACTTTGATACAACTTTATCCAAAAGTGACTCGATCATTTTTCAGCATCCAAGCCTCAAAATTGTTGGGACTCTGCAATTTTAGTTCAAATAAGTTAAGTGGGAAAAAGATGTCCCAGTAATTCTAACCATATGTTATCTGCAACTTGAAGATAGCACAGTTCTGAAGGTTAAAAGGTCCTTCCTTTGTTCCAAGGATGTATAAGGTCAAGGCGTTTCATATAATTTTGCCCACCAGCAGTTTGATTCTTGGAAGTATCCAACTTTCATGGGCTGCTGTGGGTTGCTTCTTTTTTGTCTTTTTTCCTTTTTTTTTTTTTTAATGTTATATAAATATAGTGCTTTGCTCAATTTCTAGGCTTCACCGGACTCTTTATGAAATCACATGTTCTTTCAAATCTGCTTCTAGAAATTGTACTGTTGTTAGTCGGTTCTTAATTAGAGATGAAATATTGTAGATATTGATATCTGATATGATTTTGGCTTATAGTTAAATGATGTTAATTGATACTATCCGAAATACTGAACGTCTGGTTCATTGTTTCAAACTTTGTCGTTTCAAGTTGGTTATTTGCCGTTTGCACATTTTCTAGCGCATTTTTGTCGTGAAATTCGTCTTCACAAGGCATCGAAGCGGTGTGTTGCAAACCAAAGAAACGGTGCGTTTTCTGTGTGGCCCCCACGGGCCACGCTATTCGCGTGAACAAAAACATTCCGCTTGCGTGCCGCCTACTCCCAGCTTGGGTGTAGAAAACCGCCGTTTATGCCGATTATATTTGTTTATTTTTGCTGCCGGCTATGTTTGTTATTTTAAATAAGGTGTTTGGGGCAGGAGTTTTAATTCTTGAGCTTGAGCTCGAGGCTTACACTATAATATATAAAAGTTTTATATTGTTTGAAGTTAGAATTTTATTTATCTCTAATCAAATAATTAAAAATTGTTATGCTATAAACTTTTTAATTTTTTAAAAGTCTAAAATTTTTACTTTTAAAAAATTAAAAAAATTGATAATCCCACTAATTTTATTGCAATTTCGCAACAGAAAAGGTAACGCTAAATATGAATGCTATAACAACGATATGTATCACAAGATATTTTCTCAACCTAAAAGTAAGGTAGTTCAAAAAACCGAAAACTTGAAACTGGCTAAAGAAAACCAAAAAAATCGGTTATAAGATAAAAATCAACCGTCGTTGGTCAAAAACCGACCGATCATGAATTTTCAACGGTCAATTTTTGGAAATAACATTTTGCCTCAATCAATAACCGATCGACTAAGGACTTCCAACTTTCCATTACATAAAAGATGAAAATGGACAAAGCTAAGGCTTCTAATGGTTTTTTTTTTTTTTGGCATATAGTGGATTTTAGTATGTTTATTTTATGTGACGTTATCTTTTGTTTCCCACTGCCAAATATATTAAATTTGGGCTAAAAAAAACCAAGTTATTGCTTGTTAACTATTGGATTACTTGTAGTATTATGCCTGATCACTATAGTCGAAAACTGACCGATATTAACCGCCACAAAATCAATCATTGTTAGTCAAAAACCGACTTACTCTTTGTCCAGTTGGTTGGCTCTCGGTTTTGTTTTTTCAAAATTGACCGTCGTCGGTTGAAAACTAACTAATGAACATCGCTACCTAAAAGTAAGGCATTCGAACTCTAAGTTTTAATTTTAAGGTAAGTTTTTTACACATTTTGACATTTTATTTTTTTCATTTGTTTTTTTTTTAATAGGGTGTTTGATAAGCATGGTTGGAACCAATTTTTTGGTTTAAAACACTATAGTATGTTAGAGCTTTACACTACAATAATTTTTTGCTTTTATTGTAATATGTAAAAGCTTTATATTATTTGATAACCAAAAAATTGATCTCACCGTGCTAGTTTTGATATTCTATTCTTACAAACTGCAACGTACTATTACAATTTCATAAAAGAATAATATAAATTGATAAAATTAGATAGCTTTATAACCTAAAAAAGCGACCATATTGTCATATATGGCAAAGTAAAAAAAAAAAAGAAAAAAAATCTAATTATATGTTCGTGGATCGTGGCTTACACGTATAGAGATTTTTTTCGATATTTTTTTCAAGAGAT
The DNA here is from genome assembly GCA_946598075.1 of Artocarpus hirsutus. Lineage (NCBI taxonomy): Eukaryota > Viridiplantae > Streptophyta > Magnoliopsida > Rosales > Moraceae > Artocarpus > Artocarpus hirsutus. Next base: position 58,233 of record CAMOHE010046461.1, on the reverse strand, counting down.
TTGATTAAATTAGATAGGCATGTATCCTAAAAAAGTGATGATATTGTCATCTGACAAATTAAAAAGATATTTTTTTTCTTAAAAAAAGAGATTAGCTTTTAAATTTTTAATTTTATAAAAGTGTCTATCCATACGCAAATCTGTCAAGCCAGCTCAGCTTTAATAACGAATAATCAAGCGACGCGTTACCCGCCATACGTGTCAAGTAGAATGGGACTAGGAGTTGAGATGACAGTCGGTCACCCTATCATTCTTTTGTTTTTTCTCCCATCTATAAAACGGACAACGACAGGCTCCTGGTTTAGATTTTGGAGAGAGAGGAAGAGAGAGAAACAAGGGCGAGACGTTGAACTCGCCTGAAGGGAAAATCGGAGAAGAAGAGGAGGAATCGCCTGCGACGCTCTTCGTGCTCCGACCTGTACGGCCTACCGGATCTCTGCATAACCATGGTAATATTTCACATTCCGATCTCTGATTAGTTTCCTAATAATCTCGTTTGTGTTGCTAAATCCACAAATAAACCCTCCTCAGCGCTCCAATTTGATTTTGGTCTCTTTGATCTGATCAATTATATTATACTTTTGTACGTTTCGATTAAATTTGGCGTTCTTTTATTTTGCAAAAGTTTTATCTTGAACATTACAAGCAGAATTGAAGCAAAAAAACAAATTATTTGTTTGATTAAATTAATTTCAAGAGATAATAGCTGCATGTACTCGTAGATCAGCCTTAATTGTATCACGTAACATAATTTCAAACGTGATTTAGGTAGATCTCAAAAACTCTGGGATTATTCCGATTTTAGATCTTCTAATTGTCAAAATTCTGATTTTTGTTCCTTTTTTTGGTTCTTATATAGTTGAAAAACTAGTAAAGTTGTCGTTTTGTTGTCTTTTTTTTTTTTTGGTGGATTTGATTTGAAAGATGTCGTATTGTGTTATGCAGACGACATCAAGGAGACTTGCCGACAGGAAGGTGGAGAGGTTTGAGAAGAACATAACAAAAAGAGGAGCTGTGCCTGAGACCACAGCCAAGAGGGGAAAGGACTACCCTGTTGGCCCTCTTCTACTTGGTTTCTTCATATTTGTCGTCATTGGATCATGTAAGACTTTTCTCTCTCTCTCTCTCTCTCTCTTTTTTTTTTTTTTTAAATTTAATTTATCTGATCAATCGTATATTGAACCAGAACAAAGACATTATTTGAATCATATTTAACATAAAGTTCTTCAATATATAATGTTATTTTAATTGTTTTATTTAAGTTTCCTAAAAAAGTTCTAGGTTTTGATATTTGCAAAAGATTTTTCCCCCCTTTAAAGATAGAACTATGTTATTTGGCAAAAAAATTAACACATTGGTTAATAAGCAATCAAATGTCAAATGTAAATATTTAGTGTTGAATTTACCTTAACTTTAGCATCATGCCAAATTTAGTATTATATCTAGTATTGTATTGGAGAATATATATATATTTATATGTATATACACATATATGTTAATCTAGATACTAAATTTTAGCATTAGCAGGATAATTTAGCATTTTTATTCAACCTCTTTTACTATATATATATATATATGCACACGCACTTGATATTTGTATTGAAGATTTTTCAATATATGATTGGTCAAAGAGAACGTTACCCATCATAAATTCTTGTGTGGGTTTTCTTTGTAATGCTTTTTTTTTTTTGGCCATGGATTTTCTTTGTAATGCTTGGTAAATTTTCTGATACACTTTCTCTTGTCATGTGAAACAGCTCTGTTTCAGATAATCAGGACAGCCACAAGCGGAGGCATGGCTTGATTGAAGCCTGGTTCGAGACGGATGTTTGGTCGTCATTGGCTTTTGGGTTTTTTCTTTTATTTATTTGTGGCTAACATTTTGTTATAGAGGGCAGGAAATCAGTATACATTACAAGATCAGTGGGTTGCTAATGTTGTGAAGAACTCGAATGCTTTTAAGTTTAAATAAACAGACCCCTTGTCTTAACTTTGCATTATATTTTTGTGTCGTCTAATATCGGGTAGATTGAATTTTTTTTTTATTTAACCTCACGTTTGATGTATAAAAACGACACCAAAAGAAAAGGTAAAAACGACTTGAACTAACAAAAACGACGACATGTGAAAACAACCAGATCGAAATCTAAAACCTACTCTCCGTGCCACCTAGAGAAAAAAATTCCACTTTCTATGCAATGACAAAGATTCTTACGAGTCCAAGATCAGTATTTAAAGTAAAATGAACGGAAAAACAAAAAAAAGAAGAAAGAAAGAAAGAAAGATGAGTGGTGCGAAAATGACTGGGATGGGGTCAGCCTTGTATTCAATACGTCAATGCGATAAGCTCCTCTATCCTTTTGTAGGCCACCTCTCTCTTTCTTGCTTTTCATCTATTTTGTTTAGTTTTGAGTTTTGACATAAGCGTTATCGCTCCTTTCTCTCCTTGCCTGGCCATATCTGCCAAAGTTATCCCTCTCAATCACTGTTATGGATCTTGGATAAACTTTGTGGACTTGAGCATTTGGCAAGTGAAAACGTTTGAGACCATTCGACCTAATCTCCATATGTTCTCTATTTTCTTTCAGGGAATATTTAGAGAAAGAACAAGGCTAAAAAGGAATAGACAGTGTTTAATACCACATATTAATAAAGAATGGGTTGTGTTCTATGTTTGGTTTTGTGTAGTGTTTAATACCACACACTAATAAAAAGTGAGTCGTATTCTGTGTTTGTTTTTGTTGTCCCTTCTGGGGCCCTTTTCTACCCAAAGAAAAAAAAAACGTAGGACCGTGCCCCCATGTGTTTTTTTAAGAAGAACACGCGGTAATAAAGATTTATAACCTTTCTAAAATAAAACTTTTACCATCATATATCAACTGAAAATTAAAAGCGGACTTCTAATGATAGACCAAAACGAAACAAGCTAAGCTAAAGGAACGGATTTTCTTTGCATTCCCGTTGAAATAAACTAAGTTTCCGCACTGATATAGAAATGATTCACATCTGTCAAAATTTTTGAAAAGTTAGGGATTTCTCCGATTATTAGGAAAAGAAATACGTAACCTTAAGGGCCATATAATTCAAGAAGCTTGTGTTTTAAGAAAAAGTCATACCGAAATACTGAATTGTCTAAGCGAGTTCGGAGAACAGATGTTAAAAGAAGACACTAGCATCTGACAATATGAAGATTCACTTTCATACAAAGGCGACCTTAAATCAGGAAATGTTCTAAAGCAACGTGACTTTATCAAGTTTGTACACAAACGAGGAAATCCCATGGGAATTGTCTACTTCATTAAAGCAAGCAACGGAAATTGGGCTAAAATCAACTAGGGCGAGTACATTCAGCCACCCATTGTGAAATGGTAGTGAACATGCCATCCGCAAAATTCAGCTGCAGAAAACAGAGAACAGCTGAATCAATCAAGCCAAAGCAGTCAAGCATGGGTGAAATGCAGTGCCGCACGCAATCCATTGTCGCTTCCTGCTGCGTGGCACGATGCACCCAGGAACCTTCAGCCATTCCCTGCTTGACACATTGTACGTAACCAACCGATTCATTTGTCTCGATCTCAAGGACAACATGAGCAAGCCTTTGTTACCCAAGCAAGTCATCCTAACGTGCTTTCCATAAAATTCCAAGCACCATATGTTTGGCATTCTGTCAACCTCCTTCCATAAGAGTGTCATCTTCTGTAGCTCCCATATGCACACGCATGTGGCAGCATTTTTTGTCAGCAGCCCGACAAGCAAGATCCGGCCTCCAAACTCTGCAAGCGTGTGGTCGGTCAAATGCAGCGGGGCTGGAATTATGTACTGCTTCCAGGCCCCCGTGACCATATCATACGACACAACTCCTTCAGGGTCTGAGCGCATGAAGTAAAGAGTGCTGTCAATGGCAACTGCTTGTGACCAAAAGTTCAGACATAGCGGCAGCTTAATACTCGAGGGCATATTTCCTGGACGACTCCAAGAGTTGTTGATTGAGTCGTAAACTTCATATTCCCCGTTACACCCCACCCATAGTATCTTGTAACCGCCACTACGGCTTGAATTTTCATTTAGTGTCATCCCCACAGCAATACGAGACCAGACTTTAACTGACCTTGCTGGCAACTCTTTGAAAGATTGAGTGAGGGGATTGCACACATAGAAGTTCCTATGCCCGATATCATGAAAACATACTAGGCCTCCTGCTGAAGCCACTGGCAAAAGGATCATCTTTGTTGGGAGAGTCGAAATGGTAGGATGGTGCCATTTCTTTAGGGAAGGGTCGTAGATGGCCCCAGAAGTCACGTTTTCATGAGTTATGGTGTAAAACCAGGGATTGGCTTGTTCAACCTGGGCACACTGCTGAGAGAAACTTTCAGAGCTGAGCACAGAATTCCATTTCCGGCAGACAGATCGAAAACGGAAAAATGTGGCAATTGGAAGTCTTGCAATAACTGCTTCAAAAAGGTCTTCCGGGAAATCTTTCCAAATTTCTTGTTCCATGACTTCAGTATTGCTGGTCATTCCTGATGATTTACCCCGAATCCGCTCCTTGCGACATTTCTTAGAAGGTGGAGGCTTGTTAGATTCCAATAACTTGGACCCTCCGGATCTTTCTGCAGCCATTATGAAACTATAATAATCATCTACAGAGCTGTCATCGACATTGAGGAAGCACCATCTGCACAAAAGAGAAGCAGAAACTAAAGTGCATATTACTTGAGAATATTTGCTGCAGCAATTCTTCAAAAAATTAATATTGGCCAAAATCAGGGCGAACTTGTGATTTTGCAAAATATTGGCATGTAAAAGGCAATAAAGAGCAAACTGAATGCAGCACCAGACTGTCCACCACTATGGACCATTCACCTTATGATGGGGAAGGAACAAGAATGAAAATAAAAGGTAGAAATGAATTTAATTTCCTAATATTTTATTAGAGTTTTATAAGTTTCCAAAAAATATTTCAGCAAGTTTTCAGGTTTCCTCTCAGCTGTTCACCTCGTTCTGTCTTTAAATTCTAACTCTTTTGTCTCTATTCTCTAATCCTTCCTCTATTTCTCTCTCTTTCCTCCTGCTCAATTCTTTTTCCCTCTATGTATCCTACATCACCTCAAGCCTATCAAAATTTGAATTCCTGGTAGACCAATGACTTAACAAAGGCATATAAACTAAGAAAAATCAACAGGAAAGGGAGGACCTTCATCATAGAGTGTGAGGTATGGATTCCATCCTCCAAAGTTGGAAGAATTTGAATCTCATGCCTAATCAAATCCCTCGTCTAATCGCTCCCACCAAAAAACCATAAGTCCCAAAATCCCTTCTATCCCTCCTTCCACTTTTCCCCCTCACCAAATCGTCTTTGAGTTTTACATATCATCGTGTAATACTTCAACCGTATGCTAACATATGCTCCAAATAACTTAGCTTTAGCTCATCTTCTAACATGCCAAGTTCCAGGCCACATAATGCAAATGGAACAAAATAAAACAAGAAGCTGCTAAGATACAATTCTCATAAGCTCATTCGTAGGGTAAACATTCGGGTCTTTACGTCCTACTACCATATATGGTCACAACATCCAATACAATTGCATGATACTCTATCCAATGCTCTGCAAAGTTCCAAACTGGTAAAACAAAACTACTAATTTAAGTAGCCATAATGTTTGTTTATTTTTCTTTTGGAGTCTCAGGAAAGGACAAAGTAGACTCTACTCGTAGAATCACAGAAACCCCACTTGGAATTTTGAATATCACAACTTAAAAAGATGCAATCTTGCTCTTTTACCAATCAACCCAGCATACTACACCGGCCCCAAAAAAAAAAAAAACCATAATTAACGTAATCAAGTTGTTTATTTTTAGATCCCTATATTTGATTGTTTTACTTTCTAAGCCACCTTCTGCGTGGTGTGTATGTGTTCCATATTGATTGGTAACAACAGAGAGCTGGTCCAGAGGGCATTTTTCAAGCCGTCACGCAACAATAATCAACAAAAGGCTCAGGAAAGTCCAAAAAACGAAAAAGGAATTCTGATTTGTCGTCTTTTGAAAACCATTTTTAAGCTAAGTTAGTGACGAAAGTCTCACAATGGGTTCTCAAAAGTTAGTAACCGAGCTCATCAATTCTGTATCAACGACCATCAATTCAAGAAAAAAAAATAAGAAGAACAGATATAGATTAAAAAAAAAACCGCAAATTAAGAGAGAGAGAAACTTAACTTCCAGCTGAAATTACTCATATAGAGTTGGAGAGAAACAGCAAAGAAGAAAGCATTACAATAAAAAATAAATAAATAAATCGTGAAACGAGTTGAAATTTTCACCAAAGAGAAGGAAAAAAAGAGATAAATAAAATTAGACAAATGAAAAAGTAAAAAACCTATTAATAACCAGCAATCCCCAAATCAAGAGAGAAATCCAGGAGGAGAAAGGAAGCAAAACCCAAAAGCCAAAACCCAAAACGACTAAAGTCGAGAGAAACTGAGGTAGAGAGAGAAAAAGGAGAGATCTTGACGGGAGGAGAGAGAGAAGAAAGACCTGTTGTTGTTGTTGTTGTTGTTGTTGAGTTGGTGATGAGAGTGGTGACGAAGAAATTGATGATGATGATGATGAAGAAAGGAATAGTCATAGAATTGGAAGAAGTCGTGAAGCTGACCGATGAGCTGCCTCGGCTTGGCCAGCCCTTCCATGTCCCCCGCCCTCCACCTCCACCCTCCCCCAAAAGCCCCCCTTTCCTCCTCTTCCTCTTCTCTCCTCCGCCTACAAATCATCATCAGATATCCCCAACCTTTTTGTTATTTCTTTAACCCCGTGCTCATTACTACTCTCTCCCTTTCAAGACAAAATTTCACGTTAGCCCCTCAAATGTCATGCCTTTAGTGCTTTTCGCCTATATGGGAAAGTTTTGGCACCTTATGCCCCTATTCTTTTTAGTCTTTTGCAATATCAGCTATTTGCTAAAATTAAGGAAAGCTGTCGTGCAGGACTCTCTCCAATACAAATCCTATTATTCTGTCAACTATTAGTGTTAATGTATATTTAGCACCATTATAATGTCGTAAGTTCCTATAAGATAGGAGCTGTTTTTTCTCTAATGGTAGGAATTATTATTTTAGCTATAGGAACGTCTATATTAAAAATTTATAACACACGATATATAATTGTTTTCGATTATACATCAAGCTATTAATATAGCTAAAATAACAGTTTTTATCAAAAGAACAAAAAAATTCTTACCACATGAGTTTGCGATAAATCCTGCTAAGGCCATTAACAAACGTTAGAGACAGTTCATATTGCAAGAGAATGAAAGTATTGAGACTCGTGTATTGGGACATGTGTGTCAAAAATTTTGCTTAGGAGGGATAAAGTGCCAAAGGCATCATATTTGAAGGGGACAGAGAGCAATTTATCTTTAAAAAATTAAGTGAAAGAGCAAAATAAAAGAAAATATCAATCTCTCATCCGTCTACGCCAGTCATCCGTTCATCGTCCACCTTTTTTTTCTACGTCATTGGTCTCGTTAGTCATTAGCCCTTAGTCATTAACCATAAACTCGTAAGAGGACTTTGCTTCCAGTCATGACAAATATTTTCGCGACCATTGAATTACCAATTAAGCCCCTGTCCCTACCTTATAAATAGGAAATTTTTTAAAGTAATGAGTACTAATTTTGGGACTTAAAGCAAAATAATGACAATAATAATAGTAGTGTTCCAATCTTTATCTTAATTTTTATAACATTAATTGATGTGGTAAATGAATTATATTGATTAAAGTTTTAAAATTATACGTGTGTTCTTTCTGGAATTGTAAACCAAAAAATGTTAAGGATATTAACTTTAATTTTAACTTGTACATTGATTTAATAAGTTGTTAGATAGGTGTTTAAAAAATTGTCACATTAATAGACTGCATCTACTAATGAATTATAACAACTTAAGAGTTGAGATAAAAGTTAAGATTGAAGTTAATATTAAAATTGGTATAATTAATGTTACCATCTCTAAATTACTAAAAAGATATCATTTTGTTATGATTGACGATTGAGTTATTATAGAATTGGCAGCCAAAAATATTCGTGTGAGTATATTATACATGATACAAAACAGAAAGTGATGAACAAACATGCTCCAAAAAAGACAAGAAAGCATTTGAAATTATCATCTGAATTAAAAGTTCTAAACTGAAAATATTATAGTAATTTAAATATTATAAAAAACATATCGTACAAATTTGAATCAAAACTTTTTTTTTCTCAGAACCATTGTTTCCAAACATATTCTAAATATGAGATCCAAAATGAAACGGGCATGGATTTAACTAATTTGGAGGCGATAGGTATAAAAGTAAATTGATAAATTACTCTATAAGTAACATTCTATAAAGTGGAATATTTAGGAGTAATTCCATTCTATTTCCACGTGTGCCAAGTGTGAACACGAGACTGTGATGGTCAAGAAGACCAAAGATGGGAGGGGACATAACTTTTGAACCTGCAAAGCAAAACCCTTTTAGGGAGTGGACGGCCAAGATTGCATCTCTTGAGTCTCCTTGCTTTCTTCCTTCCACGCCCACGGCATGATTGTCGGTCCCTCATCCTTTTTTCCAATTTTATGATGATTTTGTGAGAATTACGGAGGTACCCAAATGATGCCTTTTGGTGCCCAATTGCCATAATTACCCCTCCCAATTAGTACCTGCTATTATGTTGTTCTTTTTTTGGCCCCTTTTTTCTTTTTCTTTAATATGCTGCTTTTTATTTTTGCATTTTAAATTCAATGATATAATCATGGCTGATTTTTTTTTGACTAAATAATATTGACAGATGTTCTGCTCAGCTTTTAAGTTAATTTTTGCCAAAGTTTGGTAAGCGTTATTTGAAATCATTGCCTTTCTTTTAAGGGAAACCCACGGTGTATCTTTTGAAAAAAAAAAAAAAATGAAAACTATAAGGTTAACTGCAACTTTTCATTGAACAAAATGCGACGATAAATGCACGAATTTGCATTCACAAATCCTCTTTATTTGGTCTTTTTGGAAAATAAAATTTTATATATTCCCATAGATGTTAACTTAACTCGAGTGTTTTTAGTTAATATGTGTAAGGTTACGGTTGTAGAAATAGTTAAGTTATTTAAATAAAAAAGGATAATTTATTTTCTTTTAACAAAAAAAGAAGTAATTACAATATGATATATTCTTGAAATGAGTGGCGGGTCTTCGTGGGGTTTGGTACGTGTCAAATACTGTTATTATGAAGAAACCAGATATCCCAATCATATATGAAATCTTGTGCTAGTGCAATTTGCATTTGTAATGGAGTGGGTGGACACACCTTGTTGAGCATGAGTTGGTAAGTCTTTTAATTTTTAATTTTTGATTTTTTTTTTCAAACTAAAGTAATAAATGAAATTTTGCATCACAAATCTTTGGAAAGACAAACCAAAGGGGAACTAAATTTTAATAACTATATATATATATATATATATATATATATATATATATATGTGTGTGTACATAGGACAGGTCTCTAGTCCAGTAACCGGATTAGAAACGACATCAATTTATGCGCTATGAGATGGCAAAAATATTGAAGATTAGGTTTTTATGTATCTGCAATAGGAAGGATTGTAGCAGATATGTCTAATGGTTTACACGGGTCAAAGAGTGCAAATAAAAAAATTTGAATGAGGTGAATAAAAAAAATGTTACCTAATGGTATATAAAATGATAATGTAATAATTTCATATAATAGTGTAACACTCTAGGTATTTCAATGTAATTGTTAGTCAATATGTGTGTAATTGTAATATCTTTAATTACTCTAATCTCAACAAGGTAATCTTAACAGGCGTGTAACATATGCCTTCAAGAACCTTTAGCCTACCGTTTCTTTGATTCCTGCCATGAGCATTATGATCAAGATTGTGCATTGATAAGTTCGACACTTTAACGAGTGTCGGACTTAACCATATACATAATCTACAAAAACAATGCAAAAAGGACATATGTAGCGTTTAGCACCACACACTAATAAATAATAAGTCTTACAGCATAGAGCTCGCTAGTAGGATCTATGCTCTAATAATTATGATGCTCAATACTACAGACGCCTTTAGCGTTTTTTAATCCGTATTTCATTTTAGTGCCATTGTAATTTGAAAAATCAACAATAAGCTGAATATCATGGAAAATATATATATATATATATATATATATATTTTGAAAAAGAGAGAAGCTTTTGCCTCTATCTGGATGGAAGGTCGAGGGTGGAACCATCTGAAGTCTGTTTTAGTGTAGGACTTTCCTTCACCTAATAAATGGCTGTGAATAAACTTTCATACGCCATGTTGGTTGCTTTCCTACTTAAGATCCAACCTACAAAGTAATAATTATGCAAAAACAATGGCACACAACTCCTACTAGCATTGACGTGGTTCAAGGGAGATGTTACTAACCTAAAATAAAATATGTAGGTTATAACCTTTTCAAATTTTTGGCCACCCAAAAAAAAAAAGCATCAAAATGAGGAAATGTGTTTTCTCAAAAAATTAGAAATTATTCTTTAAAAAAAGAAATTAATTATTAGTAAATTAAATATTAATTTTAGTCTCCATAAATTTTTAAAAAATATATGCCGGGTATAGGTTACTTGTAAAAGAAAATTATAATAAATTAAAAAAAGAAAATTATATATATCTTATTTTTGTACTAGCTAAAAAAACAAACAAATGTAACGAACCCTAGAGTTCTACAACTACTCATAAAAAAGCCTACGTTAGTTACCCTAAGTTAGTTAAATGCCTATGACCAAAAAGGAAAATACTTGAATGTTGGATTACATTATACGTTGAAGTAAAGGATAATATCCAAACGCACAAATATACTAATTGGTCGGATGTACCTTTCGCATTGTTCTAAATATATATTTGTTGGCTTTACATTCCTAAATTTTAGGGCATCTCTGTAATATTAAATTAATGTGTTAATGTGAAATTTTAGTATTTAAAAAGAAAAAAAAACTCTATACTATAATTTTATTTTTGTTGTTGAATTTAACATAACTTTGTTGCAAAATTTTCTAACTTTGTTGCAAAATTTTCACAAAATACAACATATATTAAATTTTAATATTTAATTGCATTGAACGACGCATTTATTATTTTTTATTTCATCATTATAATGTTATTATTTTCAATTCATATTATAATTTAAAATATATTTTTACAACTTTTAAAATATAATAATTACTACAAGCAATAAGCATAATATTTAAAATAGCATTTTGTATTATATTTTTTTTAATGTCAAATGTAATATCAACCAAAGCATTTACAGAGGTTGTCTTATTTTTAGTTCATTGTTCATACTATATTTTCGCATTTTTACAAGTAGAGTATAGTTGTTTGACAAGCTTGGTCTTGGTCTTAACCATAATCTTAGTTATCAACAGTGTAAAGCTCTCATATGTTACAATAACAATAAAAAAATTATTACAATATAAAGCTCTTATATACTATAATAAAAACAGTTTTAACTAATAGTTTTAACCACCCTGTCACACGCCTTAAATCTTCAAAATTCCAACGAGTAGAAAGAGAAAGTGAGGAATGGTTGAGAGAGTAATTTGAGAGAAAAGAGATGGATAATATGGTAATGTTGAAGGTCATGAGGGTATAGAGAGGCTACAGTTAAGGTAAGAGAGAAGGGTATTAATTTTAATGATTAGGTTTGTCAAAACCCAGAATGTGAAGACGCGGTGAGTAATCATTCCATCTGCATAGGGAAGACAAAGCTTGGTCGTTTGGGGTATTTGGTGGGCATAACTTTTGCATAATTCCTCATCATGATCACCATCATGGATTCCCTTCTTTTACGTGTGTGTGCCTTCTTCTACCTCGTGCGCTTGCATTTTTTTAGCCTCTAACGTTCTACGGTTGCTTATCAAAGGAGAATAGGTGCACCTTTTTGTGTTTCCTCCAACTATTTGCCTGCTTACTTTGGAAATTTCTACAATAGAAAATGTCCCTTACTTATTTTTTATTTTTAACTATTAAGTTGATTTTCAACCGTCTGATTTATAAGTGCGAATAATTTTTTGTTACTTGCTTGTTCTAAAAATTTTATTCTAAGCATAACAAAGTTGATTGTTAAAAACTTAATCTAATAATCAAAACAACGGTTTTTATCTATAAATAAAAAGGAATAATACTTACCATAAAAATTCTCACTAATTTTAATTCTTTATATATATATATATATATTTTACTTTAGATCTATCTCTCCTTTAACTTTTAGGATCATTTATATTTTAACTACTAAACTTCAAAAACTCTCACTTTACTATTTAAATTTTAAATTAACCCAACCTTCCGCCACCAAAATAAATAAATAAATAAATACCTCCAGCTTTTTCCCTTTAAGTGAAAACAAGCTTTACAACATTCTTAGTGGACAACGAATCCAACTCTTGCAACTGTAAGCACTTGGTTTTCTAAAAGGGTACACATCTCTACCAATATTTTTCTTCATTGTAGCTTGTGCCTCACATAGCAACAGCAACGGTAGGGAAAACGACAACATGGGGAAAGCAAACAGGCGTGCAGTATTCGCGTGAAAACGACAGTCAGACACTAAAAAAAGACTACCGCCAAAAAACAAATTAAAAAACGACAACAAAAGGAAAAAGAATGATATAACATAAAAGCAATAAAAGAATTGAAGATGAGAGGAAAGACATGACAACAGGAAGATAATGGAAATCTACAGATACCCAACATTGAAGAGAAAACGGCAACATGAGAAAACAAACGGGTGAACGGGATGCACATAAAAACGACAACACCAAAACAAACCAAAAAACGACAACGACGACATAAATGGATAACAAGTTGAACGCACGGTGAGAGGAGAGACACGACAACAGGTAAAATGAAGAAAATCGGCACAGACACGCACACTACAATAGATGAAAGACGACAATATGAGGAAAAACATATGCACGAGAACGGCATGCACGTAAAAAGGGCAAAAAAAAAAAAAAAGCATAGTGACACTTAAAAAACGACAACAATAGTAAAACGACGGAGGCCCAACGTGCAAATTTGAAGGCAACATCATTTTCCCCGTGAGAGTTTACATTTCACAAACTTGTCTACTTCACCACACAAATTGTCGAGATAGAATAGAAAAAGGACAAAAACTAATTCTAAAAGACGAAAGCAAGTCTACGCGATCACATAATTACGAAGAAATGAAATGACAAATTAACATCATGTTAACCCAAAAAAGGCAAGGGAATGGCAAATGTGGAGCTATTAATGAGATTTTAAGTTCTAGAAGTACTAGTTAATTCATGCTCTAAGATCTAGAGTCTAAGAGCCTGTTTGATAAAGTTAGTTTTGACTAACTTTTCAGTTATAAACAGTGTAAAGCTCTCATATGTTATAGTAAAAAGAAAAAGTTGCTACAGTATAAAGCTCTCACACATTATAATGTTTATAGTTCTAACTAATAATTCTAATCACTATGTTATACACAGTATAAATCTTAAAGTAAATTTCTATTTAAGTAAGCTATAAAGTACCACACATGTACAAAGGCCAAATATACACATTCCTCCTTTAACAAATAAAACTTCAATTAAAAAAAAGAGAGAAAATCCAATCGAAGATAGTTAAACTAATAATCTGTTCATGTCATAGTACGCCCTTACAATAAAGAATTGATGGGCTACAATTAAATCATTAAATAAAAAAATTTATAGTTATAGTTTTACGTGCCCATTTCATAATCTGAATGGCATTTCTTTTCCCTTTTGTTTGGTCTACTATCTCCAGGTCGTTGCAAAACTAGCAGAGCTTTTGAAACGCTCAATAACAACCTTCATTGTGGGACGGTTCCTTGGGAAGAATTCAGTGCAGCGAATTCCAATCTCTGTAATTGTTCTGCCGTCTTCATGATTATAGCCCCACAAGTGAGCAATTGGGCCTGTACTCCTTCTTGGCCCAATAATGTACCAGATTGTCCAATATAAACTCTCGGTAAAAATTAGGGTTAACGAGACAATTGGTCTAATTAAGTTTATTGAATTAAAATATAACTCTAATTATAAAAATTTTATAAATGTCTCATAATGATATCTTTAAAATTATTTATATGTAATTATATAGTACAATATGTAATATCATTAAGATAATTACTATATCATTAAGGACACTTTTAAGATATTTTGAATATTGTGTTAGATTTTAATTTCATAACATTAATTTAGACACATATTGTAATTTTTTCGTAAAAATTATATAATGTGATCCATTTTAATAAATGAATTAAAAGTTGTCTTTGTTTTACAAATGTTACTTATATGTTCTTTTTTTTTTAAATTACATATAGTAAGAATCTAAAAATACCCTTTAAGTAAACTTTACCATGTATTTATTTTTATTTTTTAACAAATCTTCTTATTTTTCTTATAGTTGAGTCGTTGAAAAAAAAATATTAGAGAAATACAGATATACTTAATTAATTTCAATATAAGTTAAACAAAAAAAATTATCTATGTCATTAAATTACTTACAATAGAATTTCAAAAAAAAAATAATGCAAGAAGCAATAAAAAATAAATATCATTAACTTAATATAATATTGTTTATACTAGCAATTTATGATATTAGCACACCCAAATAGGAAGTATCATTATCATTTGAAGTCTTAAAAAATGGATATTATTAAATATCATTATCATTATGTATCATTAACTTAATGATATATCAATTATATAACCTATAAGATACATAAAAAGACTTAATTTATTAATTTAATTACCTATCACCAAAAAAGAGAAATATATCATTATTGCTTGAAGTTTTAAAAAAATGAATGTCATGACGTATCATTAGCTTAATGATATATTAATTATATAGCCCGTAAGACATAAAAAAAACTTAAATATACTATATCATTAATTTAATTACAACATCCTTATTTTAATTTGTTAGTAAAATCATGATTCTATAAAAAAAATTTCTATCTTTTAGTTGACGGAATTTTAAAATCGTTATTTTAAATACCAATTTGAATTTACACAAAAATAGCCTAATTTTAGGGATTTTTTTTAAATATAATAATATCATAATCTATTTGAAATCTTAGATACATATATTTTAATTATTCTAAAAAATAAATTAAAACTAACAGTATCATTATTTAGATCATTAATGTATTTATATATATATATATATAGAGACATATAAAGAATATTTATAACTATATAGGCATATTTAACGGGCCACATGTGTTTTTAACCCTATAAACTCGGGCTTGTCCACTTTTTGAGGGCCGAATACTCTCTTGGATATCTGGCCCAATAGAAGAACACCAAAACAGAACAGGTCGCAGCAGGTATGCCTGTATCCATCGACATTGTGCGCTCTAATTTACAGGACTTTACAACCAAACAAGCTTTTTTTTTTTTTTAGATATTGGAGTGAAAGTGTCTGGTAAAACTAGCCTAAAAAGCAGATTCGAAGCAAAAAAAAAATTACTTAGAAGGGGTGGAGGTGAGGTAGATAAAAAGATAAAAAAAATTAGAAGAGATGGAATAAAATTTCAAGGGGTTAAATATAATTTTAATAATAGTAAAATACTAGTTTTATTAAACTTCATATACAAATTTAAAAGAAAATAAAAGTTCAAGGGGCAGCTACCCACCTTAGTCCGTGAGTGGCTCCGCATTTGCTAAAAGTACAGTCTTAAAAAATCGGCTCTTCATTAGTTGGAACATGGATTAGATGATTTATGTGAGTTAATAACACAAGTAGATTAAAAAAAAATATATATATAGAGAGTTCAGAGCTATTTTCTCTGTGGAGAATTTTTTTGATAGGGTAGAAAGAAAGTGGCGGAGTGAATCTTCTATTTCAAAGGAACATTTTTTTTTGAAACACAATAGAAATAAAAAATAAAAAAATATATAATTATGACATAATGTAGCGATACTATTTAAATGTATCTAGTTCTAGTCCTACTAGTCCTATTTTGTCATCTTAGTAGGGGGATGGGGAATAACTTTTGTTGCAGACAAAGGATCAGCATAGCCTAAAGGCATTGGGATCTGCTTCTATCGAGTACTGATTTCGTCCATGATACCTCCACTGATGAGTCCAAAATCAAATAATTTTGGGCTGCAATCCTGAAGAAGAATAAATTTGGAGATCAAAAGAAATTGCAAAGACATGAAATCTTAAAGACACAAGTTCAAGCATTGAATTGTTAATAAAAAAAAAAGAAAGGAATTGCAGGCCAACCAAGTCCAGCATTATGTAGGATCTACTAATATTAAGAGCCATATATGGATTGTCTTGTGTGTGTGAAGATATTCAAGAAGACAAGCAAGTTGGAGCATTATGTTAACCCTTTGAATCCAACTGAATTCATCTGTCACATTGGAAGAGAATAATAGTGGAGTACTTAATCATAATGGTGAGAATTCTTTCGGTTTGGCAAGAAAAATATACTATCAATACCATATTGTTTTTAAATATTATTAGTTGTGATTTGTTTATTTTTTTTTTTATTTTGACATGATTTTGACGCAATTTCTAAGTACCACTTTGGATATCCTACCAGAGAAGGACCCAAAGAATAATATTTTTCAAAACAAAAAAGTATTTTCCATCTGTATTCTTAAACAAGTTTTAATATGAAAATTAATTATCTCAAATTTTCTTTTCCTGAGGGCGATTATCCACTTGTTAAACAACATTTAATCATGAATTCAGAACATTGTTTGAAAATTACTTTACCTTTTAGGATCAAATTATGCAAAGTGTCCTTTGGATTTAGGTCATAGACCACACCTCTCACTTGTTTGTCACAACAAAAACCAATCAATTTGACCAAGTTGGGATGATCATTCATGGCTGAATGTGTTAAAAATTGCACTTCTTCCTGTCCAAATCAAACTATTGATGATCAGTTACAAACTGCCAATTCCCTTTCTTTTTTTTTTTTTTTTTTGAAAATTAAGAAGAAAAAGAAAAAGAGAGATCATAAAAACTTACTTTGACCATCAAATACTCATCGGAAACTAAGATAATGCAATTTGACTTTTGATCCCATATCCTCATAGTCACATCTCTACCTTCTGGTTTAATCCAACCCCTATACAATTTACCACACTGAGTATTTCCAATCAAGTTCTTCTCATGAAAACTCTCTGTCAGATAATTGAAGTCCTCGGATGTAAATACGACAAGGTTCGAGGACTCCATCGGTGTCATGTTGTTGCAATTCAGCCACCATTAAAAGAGTTTCATTTTTTTTTTTTTTAAATTCCTGTCTTTGTTTCTTCCTCTTGACTCTTTGAGAGGGTTTTACACAGTCCAATAGTTGACCATTTGCTCCAGCCAATGCGAGGGCTCATATATAGTCATTAACTATCACAATCGGAGAATGTGAAATGTGGATTTTTATTTTTCAAATTTCAAATCAACTCAGGTGCAGACAAACTCTAGCTTCCTTATTTCTTGAGCAATTACCAATGAGCCACATAAAGACAACATGCACTACCATTGTTATATTTTAAGGCTTTTTGTATTGCCTCTTTGAGATTTCTTGCACTAATGACACGTTTTAAAATTATTAAATTTAATCAAAATTATTGTTTTTATAAATATAACTGCTAAAAGATAGACACTCACATATTAATATTTTCTTCATTTTCCACCGTGAAATTGCCCTAAGAATATTCATGTGTCTTATTCTATCCTTCCACATCTACTTTTGCATGTCTAACTAAATATGTATTTTACATTTTAAGAAAAAAGTTTAGAAAGTCAAAATGCACGAACACATTCTTATCTTAACGCGCGTTAGGTTCTGATCAAAAGAAAGCTACCCCTTTAGACATGACAACTTGTCAAGTGCTCTCAAAAGTCAACCATTCATAAACCACATATCTCAAGCAGTATCTTAATTGCCAGCTCGTAATTAAACTCATTTACAGGAACAATGCTGAAACTGCAATGACAAATGTGACATGGAACACTTACGGTTAGTTTAGAAAACACGTTGAAACTTAAAGTTGAAATTTAAATACTATAACTTGTGAGAGCTTAATATTATAGCAAATTTTTTTCTTTTACTGTAACATGTAAGAACTTTACATTATAACAAATTGAGTTTCGTTTTTCTAAGGTGTTTCCCAAGCGAACTCTTAATAGCCAGGTGTCAATAAAATGCAACTTAAACCAGTGAAGATAAATGTTGAATCCCACTAAAAGTTTGAGTTTAGACACTTGAAAATATGCTTATTGTGAAAATCAGATTCTTCTACGGGAAGTGGGGAAGTAGCATATAACAAGAAGTATTTCTGTATAGAAATATATATATACACATATATAATGTATTGTCCGGAATAATAAATGTGACCACCATCATTGCCCACATGCAATAACTTTGTGTAGGAGTGA
>CAMOHE010046461.1:24627-39738 GCA_946598075.1 Artocarpus hirsutus | reverse complement strand
CTCCAGCCAATGCGAGGGCTCATATATAGTCATTAACTATCACAATCGGAGAATGTGAAATGTGGATTTTTATTTTTCAAATTTCAAATCAACTCAGGTGCAGACAAACTCTAGCTTCCTTATTTCTTGAGCAATTACCAATGAGCAACATAAAGACAAGATGCACTACCATTGTTATATTTTAAGGCTTTTTGTATTGCCTCTTTGAGATTTCTTGCACTAATGACACGTTTTGAAATTATTAAATTTAATCAAAATTATTTTTTTTATAAATATAACTGTTAAAAGATAGATACTTATATGTAAATATTTTCTTCACTTTCCACCGTGAAATTGCCCTAAGAATATTCATGTGTCTTATTCTATCCTTCCACATCTACTTTTACATGTCTAACTAAATATGTATTTTGCATTTTAAGAAAAAAGTTTAGAAAGTCAAATCAAAATGCACGAACACATTCTTATCTTAACGCGCATTAGGTTCTGATCAAAAGAAAGCTACCCCTTTAGACATGACAACTTGTCAAGTACTCTCAAAAGTCAACCATTCATAAACCACATATCTCAAGCAGTATCTTAATTGCCAGCTCGTAATTAAACTCATTTACAGGAACAATGCTGAAAATGCAATGACAAATGTGACATGGAACACTTACGGTTAGTTTGAAAAACACGTTAAAACTTAAAGTTGAAATTTAAATATTATAACATGTGAAAACTTAAAGTTAAAATTTAAACACTATAGTATGTGAGAGCTTTATATTGTAGTAAATTTTTTTCCTTCACTGTAACATATAAGAATTTTATATTATAACAAATTGAACTTTATTTTTCTAACTCAATAGCAGATTTTAACCTCCTGGTTAAATAAGATTAATCATGCCAATTATTGATCTCTTTAATCCCTTTCTCGTTCAATTGGGAGTTCGAGAATAGTGGTCCTCACACAAAAGTCAACCATTTATAAACCACATATCTCAAGCAGTATCTTAATTGCCAGCTCGCAATTAAACTCATTTACAGGAACAATGCTGAAAATGCAGTGATAAATGTGACATGGAACACTTACGATTAGTTTAGAAAACACGTCGAAACTTAAAGTTGAAATTTAAATACTATAACTTGTAAGAGCTTAATATTATAGCAAATTTTTTTCTTTTATTGTAACATGTAAAAACTTTACATTATAACAAATTGAGTTTCGTTTTTCTAAGGTGTTTTCCAAGCGAACTCTTAATAGCCAGGTGTCAATAAAATGCAACTTAAACCAGTGAAGATAAATGTTGAATCCCACTAAAAATTTGAGTTTAGACACTTGAAAATATGCTTATTGTGAAAATCAGATTCTTCTACGGGAAGTGGGGAAGTAGCATATAACAAGAAGTATTTCTGTATAGAAATATATATATACACATATATAATGTATTGTCCGGAATAATAAATGTGACCACCATCATTGCCCACATGCAATAACTTTGTGTAGGAGTGAGTACTAAATATGGTCAGCAAGCTACCAAGTGGGAGAACAATAAGTGACAGAGAAGAACAAATTGAAGTAGAATAGAGACAAAAGATGATATTTCTTTTTCATGTAAGGCTTTGATTGATTCAGTGAAGAGATAACAATATTGGCAAACTCAAAAAAACTTACTTGGGAAGACGGTTAAGCAATAATATGATTTCCTTTGGTGTTGTGCAGTAGCCATCTCTCTCTCTCTCCCTCTCTCTCTTTTGGGCACTTCTCTTTTGAAGGCGTTCTATTCAGGTTGTTAAAAAAGAGCATGCAGGAGAATTAATTGTAATATTGATTTTAGACCCTTCTCTCTCTGCTTTGGCGCCATGTGTAGTAGTGTTCATGTTGATGTAATTGGCAGTATATTGGTATATATTAGAGTGTGCCTCCCAAGCGGTGGGTTAAACCTCGCTACACCTATTATTTTGTTTTGTGAGTAGTAGATTTTAACTTCATGGTTAAACAAGAGTACTCATGCCAATTATTGATCTCTTTAATCCCTTTCTAGTACTCATGCCAATTATTGATCTCTTTAATCCCTTTCTAGTTCAATTAGGAGTTCGAGAATAGTGGTCCTCACATATCTTCTATTTTTCTTCCTATGGGAAATTGGGTCCCATGTAAATAGTATAATTGATAGTTGTATCCTGAAGAAAAGCTAGTACAATCGGTCATCGCTAGAATCGTTATGTCAATGGGAGTGAAGTCACTTTTAAGCATTGTTTGTACTTTGAGAGTCCGTTTGGTTTAAAAATACTGTAGCAAAATGATTCGAACCATGATTCAAACTATGAAACAAACGCACCCAGAAACACACACACACGCTAGGATTTTACCCTGCTCCCAATCCAAGTAGACTTGAAGTAAGTATTTTCCAATTGCTTTGTGAGAATACTGTTTCCCGAATATTTCAACTCAATTAGTTAGAAATATAGGCATCAAACTGAACAAATTGGCACGATGGTGTTGAGTTGTGTTTGCTATGACCAGTTTATTAAATATGTGGTGTCTAATTAAAACTTGGTCCTCGTCATAACCTGGTCTAATTAAAATTGGTGGTCCTTGTCATAACCTAGTCTAACATGCTTCCGTCATGCCAGGTATCAAATGGCTGTTTAAATATGGCCTAATGGTGTTGGCCTTTGCTCGCTATGGCATGCTTATGAAACGTGCCGTGTCCAACCCAATCCATTTATGTGAGGGTTGTGCCCTTGACATGCAACATTTTCTCTCTTATGCAGCAAAACTATAGCTCAAAATTTGGGGATAAAAGAATGTGTAGAGGAATGAGTGAAAATCTAGAATAAAATGGGACTTTAGGTTTCTACAAGTAGGTCGCAAATCGAGTCAAGTATATGATCCAAGACCTTAAAACATTGTCAAAAAATTCAGCTCTTAAGCCACTGATATTTAACATTTTTCATCCATTTATTTAACAAAAAGCTAACTTTGATACTTATTTTAGAGGCTAAATTAGTATAACTTTTAGTAAATGGACTATTTCTTGAGAGATAAAAAGTTCAACAACTCTCATAAATTTTAACTGGTAACATAATGGACTTTAGTTTTAACGGTCAACCTCAATGAACTCGTATTGTTAAGTGATGTCATATTGTATACATTTTGACTCGCCTGATCAGCATTGTGTCTATATTGACATATCAAGGACGGAGATAGGGAAGCAGGGGCCTTTTTTTTATACATATAATAGTTTTAATTTTAATAAAGTAGGTATGTGTATAAAATAAACTTGACTCCTCTTAAATTAATAGTTATCTACGTGTTAGTATAGTCTTAATAAAAAAAATTGCCCCACCAATAAATGATGGCTCCATCATTTGACATATATATGTGTTTATGCACACGTCTTGGACAAAGTTCTTGGCTCACATGCATAGCAACATGACAATTACTACTCACATGCATGGCACCGAAATATTTAATGTTCCTAGAAGGTTCTAAGGCTAAAACATTTCTCCCATGTCACCTAAAGTTAACTGGCCACTGAGCTAACTATAGAAAGAATAATTTCCGTGATTCAACCAACTTTTATTACACACCAATTTCATTTCTTTCTAACTTATCACCCTCATGGCCTCAACCACAATATGCATGATTATATTCTCAAAACACCTTATAAGTTGCTCTAAAGCTAACATTTTCAATCCCCCTAACTTCACCTTGTAAAACCACAAAACATGGAAGAAAGCTGTCCACTAAATCCACCACAATATGATCATGAACACATTTTTCGAAGCCGGTACCCGCCAGTCCAAGTGCCGGACAACGTCACACTGCCTGAGTTTGTGCTCGAAGGTTCCGAACTCTACGCGGACAAAGTGGCGTTTGTGGAGGCCGTGACAGGGAAAGAATACACGCATGGTGAGGTTGCCAAGGACACTAGGAGGTTTGGCGTGGCCTTAAGGTCTCTTGGCCTAAGGAAAGGGCATGTGGTGATTGTTGTACTCCCTAACTTGGCTGAATATGCCACAGTGGTTCTTGGGATAATGTCTGCTGGGGGGATGTTTTCTGGCTCAAACCCACAAGCACCTGCTTCAGAAATTGCAAAGCAGGTTAAGGATGCTGATGCAAAGCTGATTGTCACAAATTCCCTAAATTATGAGAAGGTAAAATGCAAAAGCATTTTGGATTACCCTTTATAAAGTTTTGTTAATTATAAAAAATGTGATTTCTTTTTATAAAAAGCATTTGACTTTTGTAAAATTCTTGATTAAATAATAAAATTTCTCTTGATAAATGATCATTTTTAATTAATTATCTACACACGTTTGTTTAATGCATCAATTTTCAATCACGTAAATTCTTCATTCTTAATTTTTTTCCTAATTATAACAAAAGACCATTTTTGCACACATCGCTTTATACAAGCTTAATGGATTATTAGGAGCTCTAAGAATTGTGATATTGAGCAGGTAAAAGGCTTGGGACTACCAGTGATTACAATGGATGAGGAGCCAATAGAAGGAGCTATCAACTGGCGAAAACTTCTAGAAGCAGCGGACCGAGCGGGGACAAATAACGCTACAAAAGAGCAAGTCCTTGAAACAGATTTGTGTGCTCTCCCTTTCTCATCAGGCACCACAGGGGTGTCCAAGGGCGTCATGTTGAGCCACAAGAACCTTGTGGCCAACCTCTGCTCCACGCTCTTCTCGGTGAAGCCTGAGCTAGTTGGCCAAGTCACGGTGCTAGGGCTAATGCCCTTCTTCCACATCTACGGCATCACCGGTATATGTTGCGCCACTCTTAGGAACAAGGGAAAGGTGGTGGTAATGGGGAGGTATGATGTTCGAATATACCTCAATGCGTTGATCACGCATGAGGTCAATTTCGCGCCAATCGTGCCGCCGATTATCTCCGACATGGTCAATAATCCGATAGTGGATGAGTTTGACCTTAACAAGCTCAAACTCCAGGCTGTTATGAGCGCCGCCGCCCCTCTTGCACCACCTCTCCTCGGGGCTTTCGAGGCCAAGTTCCCTACAATCCATGTCCAAGAGGTGACAAGTACACTATACTATTTAATTATTATATGATATAACTGTCCTAAAACAAATTTTTGTAAAAAGTTTAATGTCGTCGGATTATTAGATTAGGTGATATTTAAAGTTTAATTCTACAAACACCCTTTAATTGTTGTGTTTGGGGACTGGTATTTTTGTTTAACTTTTGTACATTTGAGTTGATATTATACATTAATTATTTGTTTAAACTCTTTTTGTAATAGCTCAATTTCTACCTATGTATAACACGAGTGATTTGTGTTTTTAATTGATACCATAACATAGATTTAATACAAGTTATTTGTGTTTTAAGTCTAGAAAAACACTCTAATTTGCGTTTAGGGGCTTTTGTAATGTCAACTCTTTTTTCCTAATAATTCAAAACCCTTTTAGACATTTGATTCGCGTTAATTATTTGTTCAAGGGCATTCTTTTAAATCTCTTGCTAATTGAGTTTGGTATTTCTGAAAACAAGAAATGTTGGACAAAAAGTTTTGAAACAAAAGGTCCATTTACATGGAATTAGAGGAAATCATTTGAGTTTAAATCTCTATAATTAGTTAAGACATTCTAAATTCATATTCTTAATGAATATTATACATGACTCTTGCCAACTTTGTCTGTATCTAATTAATTACAAGCACATTGTGTTGATTTGTTGCTAATTTCTTATGAGCGGATATGTTGGTGATGATTTTAGGCATATGGACTGACGGAGCATAGCTGCATAACTCTGACGCATGGTGATCTAGAAAATTATAGCAAATCCAAGAAGAACTCTGTGGGCTTCATTCTTCCAAATTTGGAAGTCAAGTTCATTGATCCTGATACCGGTCACTCTGTTCCCAAGAACACTCCGGGCGAAATCTGTGTTAGGAGCCAGTGTGTGATGCAAGGTGAAAACTAATGAACTGCAACACTTGCGGAAACGTAACAAAATGTCAAAATAAAGGATAAATTCTTAAAATTCTTTGATTTGATTAGAACACCAGAAATATAAAAAAATAAAGGATAAATTCTTAAAATTCTTTGATTTGATTAGAACACCAGAAATATAAAAAAATAAAGGATAAATTCTTAAAATTCTTTGATTTGATTAGAACACCAGAAATATAAAAAAATAAAGGATAAATTCTTAAAATTCTTTGATTTGATTAGAACACCAGAAATATAAAAAAATAAAGGATAAATTCTTAAAATTCTTTGATTTGATTAGAACACCAGAAATATAAAAAAATAAAGGATAAATTCTTAAAATTCTTTGATTTGATTAGAACACCAGAAATATAAAAAAATAAAGGATAAATTCTTAAAATTCTTTGATTTGATTAGAACACCAGAAATATCTGTTAAGTAAATCAGAATCGGAGAATGAGACTTCTATTAACTTCTTGACTCACTCATGCAAGGAGAATATGCATCCTTGTATGACACAAAAAATGGAAGGAAAAACAAGAATATGGGGATTGGTGCAAGGATATTAGTGTATGGCATTTAACATTGTCTGTAAAAGGTTGAAAAACTTAAAAGAACAAAAAATGCCTTCTCTTCTGATTTGGAGGAATTCATGACTAAAAGTTACCTGCTCAATTAGGCAAAAGTGTCAACTTATTTTGTACTTGCGTCTTGCTATTGAAGGTACCAAACTAACAAATGCTAATGGTGAATGTATGAACGTATTTTTTTAATCTCCTCCTTATAATGGTCCATGTAGTCGATTTGTCCGTTGATTTTGTATGTTCTTCGTTTGTGTATTTTATCAGAGGTTGTTTACCTTTTTATACCTTATATTTTAGGTTTATTCAAATAATATATATTCGGTTTTTTATCTAATTGAATTTATATTTTTAGATTAGATTTAATACATAAATTTACACATTTGTCCACAATCTTCAATTTTGACATAAAAATTGCCTAAAATACCCTCAAATTAAAGAGAAGATAACTTAAAAAACTTAAAAAAACTTTATACTAAGGTTTTTGTCTCCAAAAATGTATAAAATACTTTCAAAAATATATATTTTTTGTGTTTTTATTTTTTATCTTTACTTAAAGATAATTTGGTCATTTTAAAGATCAAAATCATTTATTGACTGAGGTAAAGTATAGCTTTGTGTATTAAATCTAATTTGAAGATATATATTCGATGAGATTAAAAACTAAAAGTAAAGTTTTTAAATTAACCTAACAGAGGACATAGAAAGAAAAATAACCCTTTTATCAATATGAAATAATTCTTTTCTTTGCTTAGAAGTTGAAATCTTTATACTAAACAAGACAAGTATTTTGTTGACGAATACGAAACAACGCAAGTAAAAGGATCTCTTTAACCTCTTTCATTCCTTTTACCTATCGGTTATTTACGTCTCTTTTCCCTTCCATTTTCTCTCTCCTACTAGACGAAGCAGTAAAGTAGAATTTTTATTTTTTTACTACATACCGAAAGATATTGAGGACAAACTTATGACCAGGTTACTACAAGAACAAAGAGGAGACTGAGCGAGCTATAGACAAGGAAGGTTGGCTCCACACTGGTGACATTGGCTATATAGACGACGATGGAGATATTTTTATTGTCGACCGTATCAAGGAAATGATCAAGTACAAAGGTTTCCAAGTAAGATTTCCCATTTTCTCTCTTTAATTTAAAGCTTCCTCCAATTATTGTGTTCTCGTTTATTAATGTACTTCCGGGATCTCCAGAGTGAATGAAAATGACCAAGCAAAGCTATATATTTATATGTATATACACACGTTTGTATGTATATGAATCTTATATTGTAGGTAGCTCCTGCTGAACTAGAAGCCATCCTTCTGACTCATCCTTCAGTTGAAGATGCTGCAGTTTTTCCGTGAGTCTATAATTAATTTGACGAACAATAAGCTTGTATTTTCTCATTTATATACATATAAACATTATATAGATATAATATATATTACGTATGTGTACATATATAGGGATCTGGTTTTTTCCATTTAGCCTTTGTGATTATAGATTTTTATTCCATTTAAACAATTATATAGTCTTATTACACACACGCACATATATATGGGTAGAGCTATTGTGAGCTGCCTAATTGGCCTTAAGGCTTCTAACACTTGAGCCTCCCACAAAGAGAACCTTTTTTTTAATATATAGTTTACCCTGAATTTAATTGCCTTATCTCTATACATTTAATAAAATATATATATATATGTTCCTATTTGAAACTTAAAACTTTGAATGTACCAAAAATCAACTATAGTGCAACTAGGTAAATTAATAAGTTATAGGATTCTAAAAAACTGAATTAAACTATATTACAAGCTTAGTTCATTTGAAAGATAAAAGAAATACACAAATATAAGAACCGAGACAAAATTAAAAAATAAAAGTTGCATGCATTATAATTTTAATTTAAAATTTTGGTTTCATTCACGTCCTCTGATACGGCGTAATATGGTATTTCAGACTACCAGATGAGGAGGCTGGAGAAATTCCGGCTGCCTGTGTGGTGCTGGCTCCTGATACAAAAGAGACTGAAGAAGAAATTATAAGCTTTGTGGCCTCAAATGTGGCAAATTACAAGAAAGTCAGAGCTGTGTACTTTGTGGACTATATACCAAAATCACCCTCTGGAAAAATAATGAGAAGGCTTCTTAGAGATGCGTACATAAAAAGGTCTAGTACTACTCTCAGAAAATTGTAGCTTGAATTTTATATGTCGAGATAATAACTACCACTATACTATATATAACATCGTATTATTGTTATTTCATGTTTGATAATTTTTTATTCTATGATATAATATATATGTATGATGACTAGTGTAAGAAAAACTTTCGCATTATATTGCACCAAGATATTATCGACTCTTTTTTTTTTTTTTTTGTCAATTAGACCATAATGAAAACGTATTGATTGAGCAAGTGTGACAATATTGGATATGGCCCACATGATGACTATATAATGTATATCTTATTAATTTTTGGCTTGTATGGATGCATTTTGTTCTCATCCTTAGATTGCTTAGTTTGATATAAAATTTAGTGTCAACTTCTGTCACGTCCCGGAGTACGGGAGGTGATATGGCGGGTTAATTAAGTTAATTAAGTAGAAATTTTAATTAAACATGAGTTAAAGAAACTAATTAATTGAGAAATAGTGATAATTTAAAATCCTTTTTAAACAAACATTTATGATAGTTAAACAAATAAGATAAAAATGAAATGAAATAAAATAATAAAAAATCAGAGAATATGTGTTGGGTCCCATTGACCCATAACTTGTGCACACACATAATACTGACAATATTAGATTACAACCACAATCTAAAGTAAAAGAGAAAGTTAAAGTTATACATGCCTTGAATTATCCATACAACCTACCACAGTCTTCTACTAGTCGTAAGTCTGATCTGTGAACTCTTCTCCACTCCTAAGCTGAAATCAACCTAGAGAGGGAAAGATTTTAAAACAAATAAAATGTGAGTGAAAGGCTCAGTATTACTATATTTTAAAACATTTACTTTCAAAGGAAAATTTCATTATTTAGGAAATTATTTGAAAAGTAGACTTAAATAAATGAATAAATAAATTCAATAAAATTAATCTTACCAAATCAGAGTATTAGTCGACTAGAAAGAATATCATTTTTCTTTTTTAAGGCAAACCATATATGTAACACCACCGTAGTGGCCCAGTTGGATTTCAGGACTTAACCCTAAGGTCGAACGCTACACGACCCGATCTCTGATATGGTATCATGCCCATATACATATATATCTTTTTATAATCATTAAAATTTTATTTACCAAGTATTTCATTTACATTTATTATGAGGTTTATTATAAAAACATCTCAGTCTACTGTTCATAAAATTGCTCAATGAAAACCTTTTTCAATCAATCATTGGAAACATTTTGATAAAACTCCTTTTTGAGGCCAAACCATTTAAAAACTAGGTTACCAAGAAGAGGGGTAGAAGTTCTACTTCAATACTCGTGCTGGTGCCCCACACCGTAATCCCGGTCCGCTATACGTTAGCTCCGTAGAACCATGAACAACCTTAAATGTATAAACTACGTCTATCAGTATCTAACTTGAGATATCCTGTGTTACCAAAGTATCTCATGGTGTCCTAGTGTGCCATTTAAGTTTATAAAATTATTTTGCAAAGTCAGAATCTCAATCGGGGTTTAAAACGGTGAAAACGGGTGAAAAATAACAAAATTTCACCATGTCCGGTCGGTTTGTCGGTCACCCTAGTTCGATCAGCCAAACTGCATAGTTCGGCCAGCTGGAAAACCAAGTCCGATTGATCAAACTTTTCCAAGTTCGGCCTGCCGGTCGTATGAATCCGGCTTGTCGAACTCATAAATCTAGCCTGCAAAACACGAAGTTCGGCCTGCCAAATTGAAAAATTCTATAATTTTTCAAGCATGGGTTTCGGCCTCTCTTAGCCCAATCTTCATTTGAACCTGTTTTTCTTAGTTTTCAGGCATGGAAAACATCTATAGATGATAGAAAAATAATATAAAACACTTTTGGACCAATTTAAACAGGATTTGCACAATAATTTTGAATAAATCCGAAATAGGAAAAAATGAAGAAAAATAAAAAATCTTAGTTTAAATCCGTTTTTCTTTAAACTAAACTTAGATTATAGTTATTCTAAGTTCCTCCAACTTAGATTAAAGGTTTTCTAGGCTTACATGAGCTTAGATTTCAAAATACAAGAAAAATTAAAAAATTAAAAAAGTTTTAAAAATTTAAAAACTAACATTGGATTAAGCTTTAAATCGTGTTTTTGGTTGTTCAATCATGCTCTTGAGCCTCCAATCCACTAATCCAAAGCTTGGGCTTGATTTTTGATTCAAAAATTTTGAGAAAAGAAGAGAGAGGAAGAGAGACAGAGGGAGGAGAAGAGAGAGACGAGCGAGAGAGAGAGTGAGAGAGAATGAGCGTGTGAGGGAGAGAGAGGGAGAATAAATAGAGAGGAAAATAGGCGGTTTTACTGTGTAAAAATAGTGTGCCACCCACAGTTTTATAAAACGAGATATATTTGACTTTTAACAAATTGTTTTGTTCAAAATATTCAAAATAACAATTAAAATAATTAAGAGTAATTAAAAGTCATTTAACTAATCAAAGACAACTTAAATATGAAAATTTCACAAAATGATCAAATTAAGTTTAGAATATTTGTTATGGCATACTAATCTACCATTTTACACTCTAATAACATTTAATTAATTTTAGGGCGTTACAACTTCCCTTCTTCAAGAAGCTAGTCCTCTCTTCACTTTAAAGAGAGTACAAATAATCCAAAGACAACATACCCAAAAAGGAAAAGATTGTGAAGAGAGATACACATTTAATTTCTATCAAAGGGCCTCCTAGTTCTATGTCTACATCTACATTATACAACTTTTTATACTCCTAAAATTATCGTGGATCCGTAAATCTTATGCCTTTGTGTCGAAATTCATTTAGGATTATTTATCTCCTTTTTAAATGAAAAGGAACAAAAGTTGGTTTATCTATATAATTACAAGTTACTTTACAGGACTTGTCGATACTCTAAAGAGAGTCTGGCCATCCACATATGGACTTAGATATTTATCTATCTTTCAGGTAAGGATGTAAGTTTTACCAACCCACTTAAATTATACAACGATGAAAATAACTAACATGCTTCCTTAGCCTCAACGAAAAATAATTCTTTAATTTTTGTACCACAATAATTCTCTAATCTTGTGCATACACACGTGTTTTTCAAGTTTAATGAAAAAGCTTAAGAGAGAGAGAGAGAGAGAGAGAGAGAGGAGAGACGAATGGGACATATTGCTTAAGGGGTCCTGAATTCCTTCACATGGCTTCATGACCCTCTGCATGATTAGCAAAGCCAAGGGCTTTGGCTCTGCTGCCAAACCACATTGTGGTAGTTGAAGAGCCATTACTTACTTCCGTCGTCTAATAACCGAGTGAAAGCACTGTTCGACATGCCTGTTTTCATGGTCTAGGGACAACAGCAGTAAAAACCAACAAAAGAAGAAGGAAATCACCATTTGGGTTCGGGAAAAAAAGAAAAA
This sequence comes from Artocarpus hirsutus, assembly GCA_946598075.1. NCBI lineage: Eukaryota > Viridiplantae > Streptophyta > Magnoliopsida > Rosales > Moraceae > Artocarpus > Artocarpus hirsutus. Next base: position 27,631 of record CAMOHE010046461.1, on the reverse strand, counting down.
TCCCCATTTGGGTGCTTTTTTTTTATGCCATGTATTGTATGTGGGCCCACTGGCGGAGTCCCAATTTTTGAAAATTGTATTTTTATCCTACAATTTTTGAAAAAAATTTAAAATTGCCTCCACTCTGCTAGAACAATAATAACTGTACCCTTATTAAATACTTAAAATATATTATTATGTCTCACATTTTGTCAAGAAAAATTAAATATGCCTCCGCTCAATCAAAAAGATATATAACTATATGTCTATTTGATGAAAGTGTTATCTGTATTTTTTTCATAGTGGCCCACTAAAAAAGAGTCTGTCTTCACCACTGTGTGGGCGACCCCCACAATTTCCCATATACCAAATGTAGCAACAACCTTGTCACATCATCTAAGTGTAAACATGCTTTCAAAAGAAAGTAAAAGTAATTTTCACTATCACATGTAACGTCAACTGCATATTGGGAGTTTATCTTTCATCGTAATATAAATCTACATCCTCATTTTAACTCAATGAAATTTTAGTTGTGTAGTGTACAAATCTTCCGTGTCCAGAAGGGCTCCTCAAAAAAAAAAAAAAAAAAAAATCAATTATATATGATAATTTTTTTTGTAAGATAAAAAATAAATCTTTTGAGTATTGTTCAATTTTTATTGGTCTGATCTTGATAAAGTCCCACTGAATTTGAACGCATTAACTTGTTTTAGTTAGAAATTATTTATGTTAATTAAGATAATTTTATTGTAGTATGACAATTCAAAATGCGAACTACCTTTAAGGTATTTTTGGACTCTATAAGAAAATTCTTCAAATATAATCCTCATTTTAATTTGGTGCTTGGATTGTTCTCAGCTAGTTTTTTCTGAAGGGATTTTCCAATTTTAGTGAAAATATCACTAAAAAAAAAAAAAAGAACAACAGCAAAAGAGAATTAAATCATGTTCCCACATGGACCCTCTCAATTGAGCAGCATCACAGACCTTGCAAATATGGACTAAACACGCGACAAAATACCTAGAAGAAGCATTGTTAGTGTGAAGTATCATAATTAATAAATAAAAAAAGAGATATATATATATATATATATATATAAATCTTATATCGTGCGATCTACTTTTTTATTAGTATATTGAGATGGGCTGTGTCCTAACATTTGCCCAAATAACGAAAGAAACTTAAGAGATTAATCAACTTGAATACCAACCTCAATCCACACGAACTCATAGGTCTATTATAATATATTATAAATTATAAAGTAAGAAGTCAGATTAAATATTATTTTATCCATTGTTTATTCATTTAATAATCTGCTTGGGGCGCATAATCCAACTCCCAATGTGCACCCATTAATTAAAAAAAGGTGACCAACGAATAAATACATGTAGAAAATTTTGTACTAAGGTAGCAAAAACTTAAAAAAAAAATCTTATTGATACAATATAATTTTAAATTGTCAGATGACCTTAAAATTATAATAGAATATTTTGTAATTACAGTAAAACTTGTTGTAAATCTACAGCATTAAAAAGCGCAATATCAATAAGGTATTTTCTTGGTGTCTTATCGAAAAAATTCTCCATTTATTTATTCCGTTGATCAATCCCAGTTTGATATGAATATCTTATGCTTTTGTTTACAATTTGTCACCACAAATGGAACCTCCCCTTTTGAGTAGTTCCTTCCCTTTTTGTTACAATCATATCATCAACTTGTTCAACTTGCTCCCTGCCCCAGAGAAAAAAAAAATTAAAAAAAGAAAAAGTCCAACTTGTTGTTAAAAAAAGCAACACATTCCCTAAGCTTACTTTATTTTAATTAAATGCTTATGTGAAGGACTCAAATATGATACCATTCCTTAGCTTATAATAAACACATCACGCTTTACTCTTTTGATGCAAAACAAGTTTCCTTAAACATGTAAACTTGTGTCTGCTTTTTTGTGTTGAAAGTAAAATAATATTCTTTATACTCCACTAGAATTATAAAACTAAGATGTAGTGGAACAATATATATCTTTATTCCTTCTTTGGTCAAATTACTAAAAGGAAATCACATGGATATTGAATGAGGTGAAAATTCAGAGTCAATCTTATGTGGACCAGAATTCTCACTTTTTTTGAATAGTAGAGAGTTTTTAACAGTTAAAACTACAAAATGTAGTTCCAATCAATTTTTAATGCAAATTTTATAAGAAAAATACCGTAGCAAAAATTAATTAAAACCATATTTTACAGTTTCAATGTATTCCTAAATACCTTAATGAAACTTTTATACCACGATATTTTTCATTTGTAAATTTTAAATACGTCCCTAAAAAAATAAATAGTTTGAAAATAAGAAATCAATTGAGCATTTTGGTGTGAATATAAATTTACAAGCAGAAAGTGAACTTAAAATTATGTCCTAAATGATACAATAACAAAAGATCTTTACATTTGTTCTCCTCATCATAAGGAGGTATTGCTAAAGCGGGAGTTTTTTTTTTTTTTTTTAACTGAATATAAATGTAAAATTACTCGGATCAAGTTTGCAGCCATGTTTTTACATTTTGGCGCGTAACATTTAAATACATAAAGGTAAAAAGATCCATGGTAGGTCAGATTGTTTGTCACCGTTAGTAAAGCAAGTTTTTTAACCACTTAATTATTATTTTTTCTTGATTTAGTGTTGTACGATGTATTAATTTTTCTGCAGGGCACGGGGTATTAAATTTTAATACTAATACTTATTTATTACGTTGCAAAAATTTAATGGAAAAGACACAGGTAGGTAAATAAAACTTACTCTATGTTACTCCCTGTGAATGGGGAGAGGGACAATATTGGAATAAAGTAAAATCCTTTTTTCGCTTCCGACACTTTCTCCTCCCATTCTGCGGGTATTAGGTTATTTTATCGTCCATTAGCCCGGGCAGTGTAAAAGAATAAAAAATAAAGTCAAAAGGAATGGCAATTTGATCAAGGATTTTTTGGTATTCAGTCAAAAAAAAGTTTCTGGTGCATTACCGATAGCCCATGTT
>CAMOHE010046461.1:7233-24023 GCA_946598075.1 Artocarpus hirsutus | reverse complement strand
GCAGGGCACGGGGTATTAAATTTTAATACTAATACTTATTTATTACGTAGCAAAAATTTAATGGCAAAGACAGGTAGGTAAATAAAACTTACTCTATGTTACTCCCTGTGAATGGGGAGAGGGACAATATTGGAATAAAGTAAAATCCTTTTTTCGCTTCCGACACTTTCTCCTCCCATTCTGCGGGTATTAGGTTATTTTATCGTCCATTAGCCCGGGCAGTGTAAAAGAATAAAAAATAAAGTCAAAAGGAATGGCAATTTGATCAAGGATTTTTTGGTATTCAGTCAAAAAAAAGTTTCTGGTGCATTACCGATAGCCCATGTTGCTAAGCTTTAGCATAAAATGTATGTAAATCTTAGAGAATCTTATCTAAATTTGACCGTTTATATACATAGAGTTTTATTAATTATGTATTTTTTTTTTCGTTCCCTATTGTAGAATTAGGGTTTTTTAGGGTAGATATTTCGATCGATAGGTGCCTGCTTTTAAACTATTAAATATCATCAAAATCACATTTTTTTGAATATTTATAGACAAAAAACTTATCAATGAATTACTTTTTTACTATAAAAAAAACCTCTATAGACTTATTGTGGTATTTAAAAGAAGAGTTCAAATTGTATGCATTATAGTATGTGAAAGCTTCACACTGAAGCAAATTTTTTTATTATACTATAACATATGAGAGCTTTACATTATTTACGATCAAAACTATATGATTCGAATCACAACCCCAAACAACTTATATCCCTTGGTTAGTCCAAATGTTGTGGTTTGGTGAGAGCAACAAAGAAAAACCCAAAAATAAGAAAAGGGAAATGTTAGAGATCCAATTTTTATTTGGCATTTTAATTCCAGCTCCATATATATATAAGAAAGTTATGAATTCATTGAGTTGGTATCTACCAATAAAAAAGGACAATTCATTCAGTTTGCTACTAACAAACTAGGATCCGTGTCTCTACTCATTAGAAAATATTTTAGGTGACCGTGGAAAAAATAGAAAAAAAAAAAAAATCCATGGCATGTAATGTTGTCGTTGTTGTTGTTGTTTTTTTTTTTTCCCCCTTAAGGAAATGCTGTTTTTTTTTCCTATTGGTAGCATAGGTTTTTATTAGCCATCTAATTCTAAATGTTTCCTGCTTTAGTGTTGTACGATGTATTTTAATTTTTTAGGTACGATGTATTTTTTATTTTTTTGGGCACGATGTATTAAATTTTAACACCAATGCACATTATGCTTTAGTGTTGTACGATGTATTTTTAATTTTTAAAAAAGATGTATTAAATTTTAACACCAATACATATTAATTACGCCTTTAAAATTTAATAAAAAACACATCTATAAGTAAAACTTACTCTATAGTACTGCATGTGAGGCCGAAGAGACTCAACATTGGAACAAAATCTCATCAATTTCGACACTTTATTCTCTCATTGTACAGCTATTAAGCTATTTTTTTTTTCAATTAGAATAACGTATTAGGCTATTTTATTAGCTAGTAGCTTGGGCTTTTTTTTGAAAGAAAATAAAAATAAAGGGAATAGGAACAGCAATTTGATCAATGAATTTTCAGTGCATTATTGGTAGTCTATGTTTCTGAAAACTAAACTTTAGCCAAAATCATATTAACACAAAGAGTACATAAATTTTACAGAATCTAAATAACGGTTTTAAAATAGGGCTTAAGGATAGGGTATTCTTTATTTATGAATAATGTTATCAGATATACGTAGTATCACATTAATAGACTTGTAAATATAATTTATCTTTTATTAATTGTGACGTTTAACACTGTTGGTTTCAATTTTTTTTTTCCTTGTTGCATTATCCACTATAAAAATATCAAAATTTACTATAAAATAGGTATTTTGATGACCATTTTATTTTAATCTTTGAATTAATTTTAGAACGATATTATCTATAATAGAAAACAGTTTAATATCATACCTTGCAAATTTTACAAATAAACAATCACATATCTTACTGTTAAAATAATAGGAATTATCAATATCATAATCCTCTCTCAATTATCCCTTGATCAGTCCCTATGTGGTTTGGTGAGAGAGAAACAAAAGTTTGGATGAAAAAAAAACAAAAATGAAAGAAGTTGTGGAAGAAAGATAAAAAGCGATACTTACGACTACGACTGGTATTACAGAAGTCTACTACGACTACGTCCACACCACGCATCGGCATCGCATCCCTATACTCTCTTTGCCCCCTCACCCTTTCGTTGTCTCTTCCTCCTTCAACTTCATCTTCAACAGTGAACTGATTTTCAATCTGAAAAAGGAAAAAAAAAATATTTTCTTTCTTTCTCTTTCCCCAAAACCAAACGAAAACCCCATTTCACACCCTTCTTCTTCTTCTTCTTCGTTCCTTGCTTCCCCAAATGACAAAAACAAATCAAGTAAGCTCTCTCTCTCTCTAAAATCTTCTCTCTTCTCTCTTTCCTCTTCCTTTTCCTTTTCCCTGCTCTGTGTTATCACAAGTTCCAAAAACTTAAAAAGTGAAAAAAAAGCCCCCTTTTGAGAAACCCTTATCCTCTTTTGTTTTTATTTATTTTAAATTTTTCTTGATTTAGATTGGGGAATTTCCCTTTGTTATATTATTTTAATTAGAAAGATTTGATCTTTTTGGGGGGTTTTGAATCGGTAGGTGGATTTGGTACTTTCGGAGAATGGTGAAATGGGTATTAATATAATATAAATATATAATGGTCAATTTTAATGGTCAATGAATTAATCAAACTTGCTTATTTTGTATTTGTGTGTTTAGATTTTTGACGTTCTTTGTTTAGGTGCAAAGGTTGTTGACACTGATTTTCAGTAAACTCGTATTAAGAAGAGACTTGTGGGTTTTGTTGTTGCTGAGTTGTTGACCAATTAAGGAGTTTTTTATTTTGTTTTTTTTAATAATGAATTAAGAATTTTAAACATTGGCTATTAGGCCGTGGTGGGTCTTTTTCAATTACTGGCTTTTGTGAAAAATGGTCTGCCATTATTATCATCCTTATTATTAGCTTTAACGAAGAAGGTCTCAGAACTTGCCGGTTCTGACGTCTCTGATAATTTGTAATAAGTGTAGAGAGAGAAAGAGAGAGGAGGGGAGAGAGAAGGGTAGGCTCCAAAAATGGTAAATTTCAGATGGGCATCATAGTAACTGTAAATTTTTTTTCCCTGTTTATTTTTTTCCCACTTTTCTTCTTTTTTTGTCAGTAGGAATCTGGCACAAAAATCACCCCAAAACTGTTGCAGGGAAATGGGGAACGCTTGCCCATCTTTACTGGGGCTTTTAAGTTGATTGTACCCTTGTGATTGATGGGACTTGTTAGGTACCGGAGTGAGGGGAAAAAAAAACACTAATGGCTGAGATATGAAGAACACAATCTGTGGACCTTTGGATTTATATCATCAGCTTCTCCATTTTGGTCATTATCATCATCATGGAGGAAAGAGTGGGATTTTATAAAATGGGGTATTTTGGATTTGGTGAATTCACTTGGGCTGTGCTTTTAAGATCCCTGGGAAAAAGCATTTGATGGCTTTATCAGCTGGCGAGTGGATGTTTCTTTAAATGGGATGCTTGGTTCATTTTTTAGTTTTAGTCAAATCTATTGGTTTTATTGTCTGTCTCCTTATCTTGAGCTGTGAAGTCTGGGCAGATCTGAGCAGTTTTTGTGTCTTCAGATTGATAGATATTCTGATTTGCCTTCTTTCTTCTGTTTGGTGTTAGCCCTTTTGAATCAAAGATGCCTGGCAATTCCATAACGTGAGGCTTAAAAGGTACTACTTTGCCAATCTCTGATTTGCCAATCTTTCTGCAAATTTACTCTATTTTCACTTGTTGTTTCATTACATGGTATTAACATTTATGAACTTCTGAGTCAACATAGCATTTTCCTGCCATTTCGTTTCCCAATCCATGTCTGCTTTGCATTCCATCCTGTTGAAATTTATATGGATTTAAATGTGTTGAGTTTTACAGCATCTGAAGTCCAGTTTGCTTTTGGATTCTTTGGAGAAAAGTGGGTGAAATCAGTTCTTTTTTCCTTCTTTTACTCTGCCGGTTATGGAGTGGAATTCAAAGCCTTCCTCATTGTGGGACTGGGAGAACCTTTTTGAGCTCGAGGCGAAAGCAACTGAGAATTCTAAGAAGCTCCAACGAACGGATTGCTTTGTTGAAGTAGATCGAGGAATTAGCTCTGGATCTCGCCATTCACCTGGGGACGGTGGGGGTAGTAGTGCGGGAACAGGTGGTTCAGGCTCCGATTTGGGACATGCTTCATCGAAGAGCTCTGTATCGGCTTCTATCAATTCTTCATCAATTGAGGAAAGCAAGACATCTAAGAAATTTACTTTCGATGGTTATGAACAATTTCAAAAGGATTTGAGGAGTGAGAATGAATCAGCCCGAGTTCACCAACTTAGATCTTCACCGACTCCTGAAGTTTCAGCTGGCTCTGGTGAGCCATTGCTCAGTCTAAAGTTGGGCAAGCGGATGTACTTCAAAGATACTTGTTCGGACAACAATGCCAAGTCCTCTTCCCCATCTGTAGCGTCCATGTCATCTGCTATACCGGCAAAGAGAAGCAAGTCCACTTGCCAGAGTAATCTGGTACCACGCTGCCAAGTTGAAGGCTGCAACCTTGATCTTTCCTCGGCTAAAGACTACCATCGAAAGCATAGAATTTGTGAAAGTCATTCCAAATCTCCGAGGGTCATTGTCGGTGGTGTGGAGCGTCGATTTTGCCAGCAGTGTAGCAGGTAAATCTTCTTAAAACACTAGACTCTTGTGAGTCTCAACAAGATAAAGATATCCAAGTACCTTGTACCTTACTGTCAATTTTATCAAGTTTCTTAATCAAATTTAGCTAGGATGTATGATCACCCGTTTGTATTTGTACTGTTGGTAACTTTTTCAATTTTCTTTTTCACTTTTAGTTTAAAAGTACCATCATTTCAGTCGATCAAAATCAATGTTGGTTTTCTTAGCTTGTATCAAGTGGGTAGGTTAATATGTAAAACTCTTTGTGATGTAAAAGGTTCCATGGCCTGTCTGAATTTGATGAAAAGAAGAGAAGCTGTCGTAGGCGTCTATCGGATCACAATGCAAGGCGCCGCAAGCCACAGCCTGAAGCTGTCCGGTTAAATCCAGCAAGACTTTCTTCACTATATGGTACAGTTTCTATACTTTCAGAAATTTCTTTTCCATTTGGTACTTTAGCCATTTACGTACTCAAAATTTCTGTGATTCGTGTGTTCCCTTTTTCTAGACGAGACACAGAAGATGAGCCTTGTGTTTGACCAAGCCCCTCGCCTTTATACAAGGCATGCCACAAATTTTACATGGGATCATAGTACTGATAACTCTAAGTTGGGGCATACAAGAGAGTACTTGTCAAGGCCTGCAAAAACAGGAGCCGCACCTGGACAGCTGTTTTTGCCCAACAACGAAATGCCTAGCAGTCTTTCCATGCTTTACCCTCACGATTCCGGTCGTCTAATGCCAAATAAAAGCACTGCTCCTGAGGTTCTCCACTCAGGTTTGTTATTCCTTACATGATTTGTTCCTTCTGTTTGTAGAATTAAGCTATGGGTAATATTTGCGAAGAACATGTTTGGTAGGAGCAGTAAAAGTGGAAGTAAGGGATAGGTGTGGGGACTAGTGGAAGGATTTCAAGACCTATGGTTGTTTAGCAATAAGGATTAGAGGAGATAATGGATTGGCGGACCCTTTTTTGATATGATCCCTTCCAATTTCAAGGGATTCTTGGATTGAATTTATTCACTTAATTAGACTATGTTGCCAAATTATGCTATTACCCCTGATTATTGAGGGAAACCAAACGAACCAAGGTTGAAATGGTGACTGTACAAAATAATCCTTTCTTTTTTCTTCGCGTGCTTCTTTGCACCAAATATGGGAAATGTTTTCTTTCCCTTTCCTTTTGTATCAAACACTCTAAAAGAAAGGAAAGGACATCTCCATCCATTTCCCTCGGTTATCTACCTCTCCCTCCTACCAAACAATGCTGAAGTTAGAGCGGAGTAAAGCCCAAGGCTGATAACCAAAGCAAAGCGAGTAGATTTTCTTTTGTAATGGTCAAACAGGTGATTATGCCAATAACATTCTTTTTGCAGGGTTAGTGGAAGAATCTGTGGTGTCTTCGGAGCTAAACGCAACACAGGATCTTCATCGTGCTCTCTCTCTTCTGTCAACTAGTTCGTGGGGTTCTACGCGCGAGACAAAGACTGTTTCTCTTGATACTTGTTCTACTACCACACTCACCAATACAAACCATAATAATAATAACAGCAGCAGTAGCAGCAGCATGGTTCAACCTGCTACTAATACTATGCATCAAATGGCCACCACGCAGGCACAAGGCTTTTATCTTGCTTCTGAGTATTGGCAGACCCAACAGCCAGCTATTGATGCTGCACCACCAGCACCACCTATCTCCCACCCGTGCAGTAATGTCAACGCCACCGCCACCGCCACCGCCACCCACTTTCAAGATCTGCATTTGTTCAAACCTTCCGGTGACTCTGGCTTTTATTCTTACCACTTTAATTAGTTCACCCTTCTTCCGTCGTATTTTGATTTGTAAAACCGTATAATTTTCACACTAGTGGAGCTGTACTTTTCCTTTCTACTTGCAATAACCATCCAGCGTCTGATTATTTAAACATACTCAAATTTCATTCATATTTATGCTTTCAGATGCTTGCAATAAGCATCTACTGGTGGGAATCTCTATTGGTGGTATATATTTTGAAATCGTTAGATTTGATCAAAATCATTTTTGTTCTATAGATCTAATAGTTGAAAGACAAAAACTCACCCGTAGGTATCTTTTATGGTCCCACTGGTGAATTTGTTTTATGGTTTTTCTTTTTTTTTTGGAGACTAAACATAATTAAATTTATGTCAATTTTAAACAAAAAACTACATTTTACGTTATATTTTTTAAGAATGTGTTTATTCATATCACACTTAAAAATAATTATGCCAGTTGTATTACTTTTTTTTTAAACTAATAAGAGCTCTATTTTTTTGTTCCCAAAAAATTCAAATAGACAAATCGTAAGGCCCAGACATCTATGAAATGTTTATGAAATTCTCCTTTTTTATTTAACCCCATAAGAAGCATGAATTTCACTTGGCTCTCTGACCAAGACGTTACGTTGTGTGGTGGTTATGAATTCACGTTGAAACTTGCTCGGCTGCGTCTATTTGTCGTGTAACACGTACATTTAATTTCTCTACCATAGAATGTTCGGTGCATATCTAATCGTTTTGCTCTTTATTACCTTTCTTTATTTCAAAAGAAGAAATCCTCTCTTCTAAAGTTTCGGGTGCCCACTTTGCTTAATTGCACTGCCAGTGCAACCAATTCTCTTCATCAATTCAATGCCGTTCAGGATTGTGCCGTACAAACACAACTACCCTATTTTATTCTCACCAGATTGATCTTATAAATACCGCTTGTGTGACGTTCTTTTTCAATTTTTGCCCCTTTAAAAAAATAACAAACATTTCAACTTCAAAGAATATAAAGAGATAACCGATTACAAGTAATTTAGGTTAAGATTTGACAAAGATGTGTTATCTAAGTGTCCTTGAGAAAGTAATTGGAACCGCTTTTTATAGTTCTAGCACTTTTTTATTTAAATTTTATACGAAAAAACATTATAGTAATAGTAACTGGAACCGTAAAAGAATAATTTAAACCACAATTGCTAATCAGATGCCTACAGTATTTTAGCTATAAAAATAATATGAATTAAATAAATAAAATAATAATAAAACACAACAATGACAGTGAAAAAGTAATATACCACCTAATTACTCCTATTAATTCTTAAACCTACTTTCATTACCCTTTTTTTCCTCCCAATAATCTTCCATCCTTCACATTCATTTATTTAATTCCCAAGGCTGCGTTTTAATTATTCATATAAATTAAAAAAATCATTTTTTTCTAAAAAAATAAACACTTGGCCCTTCCACATGGGCCTTCCCTCTGCCCCCACCCCACCCAGAGATCTTGTTTGCAGAGAGGTAGTTGAGCAGAGCCTTAGGTAGATGTTGTGGGTCGATCCGGCATGTGATTTTTATTTCATTTTTATTTCTTATTCATAGAATGTCAGACGTTCTAATTTTCTTTTCTTTTATTTTTATGTATTTATGTATTTTAAGAGCAACGTTGAGGGCTTGTTGGGCTGTGGACCAGAAGGTCGCAAGCCACGCATGCATCTGCAGAGAAAGGTGCACACCAATCTCAAACTCGAGACCCGTGTGAGAGTCTGCAATATTTGCTCAAAAAACACCTGACCGACTTTTTTTCTGCTTTTTTTTTTCTCTTCTTTAAACTTGACTTCCCAATTAAGCCGGTGGAATCTTCGTATGTCTCGTATCCATACATGCCCTAGAATAATGATACAGCAGTAACAATCCTAACAAAACAGTCCCAGTCAAGAAGTATATTATATACTAAACTAAGGTCCATAGGATCGTGAATAATAAAATTTTAACCCATAGAGATGAAAATGATTTTTCCTTTCTGCGACAGAGGACACGTAGAAAGTAGAAACCTTCCCCTCGGGCAAAAAAGAAGTAAAAGACCTACAAATCTTATAGTGAGCGCAAACTGTAATGTGTGGACCATGGTACACTTGTATCATTATTTAAAAACTGGGGCCTCTTAGACAACGTTTTAATAACTTTAAATGAAGAAACATAAAAAAACAGAAATGTTTTTTTTTTTTCTTCTAAGCAAAAAAAAAAAAAAAAAAGTAATTTTCTTTTTCTGTCTTTTCAAAGGAATACACGATGTCGAATGCAAAAACCTATTCGAAATGCCAATGACTCCATTTCGTCCCATTGAGTGAGGGGTATAGCCCGAAAGTTGAGCACAATTAGAAATGGAGGGATGAATCTAGGAAGGAGGGGGTATAAAACAATGCACTAAGGAATTATTATGGGGTCATTTATATATTGAGAATCAAGATTTAAAGAACAAGCTAATTGCGATAACTTGACTTTCAGGATTCGCTTAACTTGCAAAGGCCTATACGACGACAAGACCGATGAGACTACAACATAATTATGTAGCAGAACAAAAACCAAGTCAAGCCACCACTCACTTCAATGGACACGACCCATAGGACCATAACATGGGGATCCACATCACTGGCAACAAATATGTGTTGGGGGGTGGAATTTTCAGCCCTTGGATCCCAAGGCAACTGACTAACATCAGCCAATTTTTCCTCAGAGGCCAAATTTCCCCAAGCACCTGCTATTTCTTAAAGATACTTAAAGGGCATAGAGACAATTTAGGATCAACAAAAACCAGAAATAGAGACCATAGAAACCTTCAGCTAATGGGAATATTTCTAACACGCGTGGCAATTTACCCACTATAGAATAGATGAGTAGATTCCAAAAGTACACGGACTAACTATTAGAAACCAGAACCAACCTGTAAATCTTTGCCAGATCATACTGGCTGACACAAGGTGCAATGTATGATCCACAAAGACCACAAATACCACAGCAATAGAATACAAGTTGACACAAATCATGAGAAGGTAGAATAACTTGACAACCGCCGCAACATGAGGACGACAAGACTGACTTTCAGACACCCACATTGAGCAATGCTGGACGACTCTGGACCTTCTCAACCCTCAAATCCTAGAACTCACTGGAACAGTAGATAATCTTAAATTAAAGGATGCATTGGAAAGATAGGGAAAAAAAATTAGAAAGGCAAGTCAAAACCATCGAAAAAGAAATAACAGAGGGCTTAAAGGAGCAGAAATTTGTAACCTTATTCGATCCATAAACATGAATAGTTTGAATAGAATATCAAACATTGTACCGTCTACATGAATAACAAAAAGCCAAAACAATTTCCAGATTGAAGTGGAGATACAGAAAAGAAATGGGACACAACAAACCTGATCGTTTTCTTCGGGTGTTGGTGAAGGGGATTCATTTGACTCAGCTGGCTTATCAGCCCCACAGTTTTGTCTATTACACTTGGTTCTGAATGGATAATTAATATTATTACATTTCTCACACTTCCAGCTACCTTCCGGCATTTTTTGTTCTAACAAAAGAAAGATGCATAAGTTAGCAATACAACAAAAAGACAACAACATTTTGTAGGTTTAAATTAAACGAGGGTGGAACCCAATTGCATGGCAATCAATTAACGGACTTACTAGAATTTTTGTCAGACTTTGATGCCTGCATTGCAGAAGATCCTCATGTCTTAGAGAAGTTACATAACAAATTGAACTCGCCAAACAGGCAGGGGAAAAAAAACCTTAGAAACAAATTATATAATTGAAATGGAGAAGACAGACCTGAAAACCAGGCTTTGGAGTGTTACATTTTCTCATGTTGCAAACAGTTCTAAACGAAAAGTTGATATTTCCACATTTTGGGCATATCCAGTCATTATCACGTGTTGCATCTAAAGTACATCAAAAATGTAAAAATCTTAGATTAGTTAATAAGGGAGTCATAATGATAAGCAACTAATAAATAAGACGTTCACTATATCCTTAATGACTGACCTGCACCCTTCTTTTGAGATTTATCATCTGGGAAAAATCCAGGCCTTGGCCCCTGTAAAACAAAAATCACTTATATATTGTACCAAACGAATGCTGTACCTCAGAGTAAATGGGATATCAGACAGTTCCCATTACAATGATCAATGTTCACAGGCATCTAACACACCTCTTGCCAATTTAGGTAACTAATGTCAACATCTAACATACACGATGGTGAATCTCCAGTTATAGCAAGAAAGAGAAGCATAAACTTCTATACATACCATAGCCGTGGGCCCCATATGAAGACCCAGGCCATAACGATCCATCATTGGGGGCATACCATACATCCCACCTGTAGGAGAAGAGGGAAAAGACAACCAAAAACATCAATAGTACACTTTCAACAAGACCACATTCAAAAATGAGAAAACAAAAAAGAAAGGTTGAGACATAAAATGGACTTATTACCGAGAGAGAGAGAGAGAGAGAGAATGAATTGAGAACATTATGCCAGGTCCATAAACAAGACTTTAGAGAGAGAGAGAGAGAGAGAGAGAGAGAGAGAGAGAGAGAGAGAGAGAGAATGAATTGAGAACGTTATGCCAGGTCCATAAACAAGACTTTAGAGAGAGAGAGAGAGAGAGAATGAATTGAGAACGTTATGCCACGTCCATAATAAGATTTTTGAAGCAAATTAGAAAATATGCTAACACAAGCAATAGAACATTGACATCAGAATTAAAGGACTGTAATGTTAACAGCATTAGCAAACTACGAGGCAGATAACCAATTAAAAATTTTAAGAAGGCATACATCATTATTACCGTTACCCATCATTGATCCGCTTGAATAAGGTGCGGGTCCAGATAAATGCAAAGGTCTGTAAGGGCTGCCTGTAGATAAACGGCTTCCATAGTTGTAATGATATGCTGAGCCCCCGGAAAATGGAACTTCATACGGAGGGATGGATGATCCGTTGAAAAGAGAAGAGCCATAAGGTGGCATGCCAAGATACATTGAAGATGGTGCACCAGAACCCAAATAAGGAGTAGATGACGAATAACCTTGTGGGGCTTCGACAGGCTTCGCAGCAGATTTCTGAGAATTGAAAAAAAAAAAAAGCTATGAATTTCACTTTTGATGATGAAAAAACAGAAAGAAGTAAAACCGCTACACTCCCAAAGAAATATCAACGCCCAAACAAGGATACACCCATGACTATATTGTCACATCACACTGTTCTGAAAAGAGTGTGTCAAGAATAAAGAGAGCAATGTATATGAAGAACAAATCAACAATATTGGTTTACATTAATACAAACATTTTGAACATTATTCCTAATTGTAGATTCTGTAGAGGTCCCTCAAATGATCCTTTAAAATTGCTTCGTGGCGAAAGACAATGTCAGCATCACTGGTTCTTCAAAAGATACTGGAATAGTTATTAATTTTATATCTGTACATAGAAGAGTATACAAAAAGGATCCATCAAAAGATTACTAAAACTATCCACGTGTTCATCAAAAAGCTTCCAACAGTAAAATAAAATGTCAGCCATCAACAATATGAGATCAATATCTTACGGAGTTATGATCAGCTGGCCTCGGCTGTGTGCAATTACGCATATTGCAAGTTGTTCTAAATGAAAAGTTGACATTTCCACAGCTAGGGCAGGTCCAATCATCTTCCCTTCGACTACCTTCAACATTGACAATAGCAATCATGTATCAGAATGCGAGGGAAAATTCCGTATACATAATGGTCTCAATTTACTTTCAAGCAACAAAAAATCAACTTAATTAAGCAAATAAAAAGCTTCACAACATCATAGTCAAGGGGGGGCTTTTCAAGTCTTGTATTAAATCAAATTGACAGACATATGATGCATAAAGCATAAAATCCATACTCCTTTCTTTTGGCTAAATGATCCCCAATGAGAGAATAATGGCAAATAAGAATAATGGTCGTGTCCAAGCTAGTACGCCAGAAAAATTATGAACAATGAAACTCATAATACAGCTTCCTAGGATTAAACAAAGCACTTCAAACAGTAATTTTACCCAATATTCAGAACTTGTAACAATTCCACATATGAATCACAAAAAAGAAGAAAAAGAAGTTGCATACCATCAGTTCTAGCACGCTTGGCAGTCGAGGAACTTCTGTTATCGACCTGAAAACCAAAGAAACGCAATTTACGAAAAAGCCTACGAAGCCTACTCGTTTTCCATACTAAAACCCTAATGCCTTCGATTTTCTCGGCGGCCAAACATTAGAATCGGCACAATCGCATCAAATTCAGATCAATTCCTCAAATTTCCAGCTAATTACCATATCAATCGAATTGAATCACAACATTCCAAATTACTCAAAAGAAATTCCAATCTTCCAAAAATTTGAAGGAAAAAAACAACCAAAAAGGAAGAAATTAAAAGAATCCAAGAATTACCTGAGACATATCGGAGAGACAGAGGAGAGAGAGATCCTGGTGGGTTTTGGGAAATTATGCCCTAAAATTTACAAAGCGACGGAGGAGAGAAAAGAACGCTTTTAAGTGGCGTTGACGATAATACACCATATGGAGGCTGTCGAGATTTTCGCATACACTTATTTGGGTCCAAGTCAGACGTGGCCTTCAAACCCACCGCTTTTTGCATTCCGGGACAAAATTCGCGGTTGCTTGATCAGATTCTGCGTGGGCCCGCTCGGTGCTGGCGGCGGCATTTTTTTTTACTTTTTTTTTTTTATCTTTTAAAGATTCTCATAAAATACCTTACCTTTTATTACCCTATTCTTTGCTAAATCGGAATATTAAATATTTCCGTTAAAAAAAAAAAAAAGAATATTGGAAAAGTGTGCTCTAGTTGTGTGCTGCCCACTACTTTAATACGTTTTATAACTTCACAAAAATATTCGCATGTCAATCTTTATGTAATTTTTCATGTTTGATTTTTATATTTTTATTAAGTTTTAACATATTTTCGGGTGAACGTCTCCTTTTTGGACTTTAAAGAAATCCTCTTTTTCAGTTCTATATATTTTTTGTCTAAAACAATTCAAAGGTGTTCATTATATGTATAAAGCTTTAAATTTGATGATTGTATGGATTCATACTTTGTTGTTGCAAAATATACTCTCTCTGCAAGAAATAGGTTAAACAAACGAGGTAGTTTTGTAGTAACTATGCAGAAAGAGCATCCCTATTAATAAAGCATAATTTCTAAACTGTCAGATTATATTAACATTATGTCAAATTAAAAATATGACAGTTTAATAAATATGATAAAAATAATTTATAGTTGTGTCTATAAGGCAAAAAAAAAAAAAATTCCCATCCTTCAACAAAATATTTTTTGCCCTATAAAAAAAATATAAGAATTCTTAAAAAAAAGGTTGAGTAACAAGTTTCATGCTATATAAAAAGCTACATAAAAGTGTATTTATAAGTCCCCAAATTTTTTCTTATTGCCAAAAAAACATTTAGCTAAATATATTTAAAAAAATTAGGCAAAATATTTGGTAATTAGGCGCTTATTAGGCCCAAAAAAAAGCGTATTCTCATGTCTTCTACACGCCCCTAAAACCTCTTCGTCTTCTCTCTTTCTTTACGTTTTCCAATACCAAAACGCACAACAAACACCAAATTCAGTTAAATTTTGATCATAACAATTTGCTTGCGTAACGCTCTCATCACGCTCATGGCTACATCCCAGCAGATTGCTGATTCTATAGCCTTTACTGGTACGACAACCAAAAGAACCACTTCCTTTGGGGGAAAAAAAGAAACGTCTGTTATTCTTTCTACGATATTTTAAACTAATTCTATATGCTTGATGATAGATACTAGATATGGGGTTATTAAATTTTTGTGTATCTGTTTGCCAAAAGGCTGTGGGCCCCACTAAATCGTTCAGCGATTCATAATTGTTAGTTTATATTCGACCCCATAGGATATTGTTTTTTATGTTTCTCAAGATGTTCATACAAGCATTTGAATTATACTGGCATGTTTGGTTCATAGATTTAAAAATTTTGTCTGAAAAAATACTGTAACGAAAAGGCTTAAATTGTAGTTCAAACTGCGACTAAGAAAAGAGTTCTCTAGTTGGAACCATAATGTCAACTTTTTTTTTAGTGATTTTATGTTTGGTGTGTATTGTGTGTTTAGATGTTCTTGCTCTTTTGACTCTTTGTAATGGCACAATATGAACCCAAATTGAAATCAGCTTTCTTTTAGCTTTTTTTCTGATTTATGTGATCACCATGTTATCTTGGTTATGGCTGAGGTTCTGAGAATGCAAAAGGTTTATGGGACAAGTATCCTCCACATGCTAATGCTGAAAGCTTGGGAAATTGTACTCCTGTGAGTATAACATGAGCCTTTATTTTGCGAGCACTGCTTTTAATTATCATTTGTGATGCATTAGCATGCGTGTGGTTGTAAATAGAACTTTTACATGAACAAAAATAAAAGTGCAAAACTACTGGGTCCGACACTGTTTTATTGATGGATAACATTTTTCTTGTCTTTCACTTTCAAGTCTCAAATCTACTTGTTCACTCCTCTTATTTGTGTTTGTACTTTATTTTCTCTCCACTCCAATAATGCAGGGAGTTTATGATCAAAATCTATCTGCGATGTTCCATAGTTACGGATACAATCCTCAAAGTGGACTGTGTGCTCCACCTTCATTTCAGCCGTCTTCTCTAACGAATCGTGGCTTCTTATACTCAGGCCCACCTTACTACCATCAACCAGTCCCTCCAAATGATAACTATGGTGCTTCACTTAGTTCACTCAATCAAGCACCAATGCCATTATTTGACTTAAGTCAATCCAGGAACAATGTGAACTTTCGATCAACATCCACATGTGCATTTCCATTCGGTCACCCTGGTACAGAAAGCAACATTTCGGGAAGTTCCAGTGGTTTCGATTCGATGCAGAAGGGATTTGAGGGGTTAGGATTTGGTGGATTATCTTCAAACTTGTCAAAACCGGTAAATGGTCAAAGTTCTTTAACTCGATTGTCATCACCAGCTGCTTCTCCAAAACTAAATGATTTACGGGGACTGCCTTGGAATACTTCTAGAATGGTTAGTTTCACCTGCATATATGAGTTGATAGGAACACAATGTTAACATATATCATTGCATAGCTTTACCCTTTACAGAACACATTCCTCTGTAAGTTTGGATACCAATGATGTCGTATTGGCTATTTAGAATGTGGTCTAATAGTAACAATCATGCAGGCTTCCCTACAAGAAGCGGCACTACATGGACACAAGATCTTTGACAAGTTCCAATCAAAGAGGCTTCCCTAATACTGATTGCTATGGCGACCAAAATATCTCAAATTATAATCCGAAAATTAGTGGTCAAAGCTATAGGCAAGGAGGCTAGTGGAGGTAAAAGGATGAATGATCTTTTATGCAATTGTACAGGTACGGTAGCAAAACAAACTGCTCAAAATAAGGGACCTAGGGCATCGAAGCTGAAAAGCGCAACAACAAAGAGTTTTACCAACGAAGAGAGCAAGGGTGGAATGCCTAGAAATGTTCAGAACAAGTGTTTCAACCAACCGGATTTTGCAGCCGAGTATAAGGATGCAAAATTCTTTGTGATCAAATCTTACAGTGAAGACAATGTGCATAAGAGCATAAAGTATGGTGTTTGGGCGAGCACCCCTAGCGGCAACAAGAAATTGGACGCTGCATATCGCGAAGCAAAAGAGAAAGATGGGGACATACCGATTTTTTTGCTATTTTTTGTAAGTTAAAATAACTATTTTAAGTGTTTATGGAAAGACGATTTCTAGGTTTTTAAAGCCTAGGAGAAGGCTTGTTGCATTGAACTTTAGTTATGTTATGCCAATAATACAGGTTAACGGGGCGTTTGGTATGTAATAATCAGTTAGAATCATATTCCCAGGAAAATGATGGTAGGGAATATGATTTCCACGAACTAAGATTATCACGTTTGGTTATACATATGAATCTTCTATTAGATTTCTAGGAATAACACATTACTGTGTTTAGTTGTACATAGGAATCTTGTATAATTGACAAAATAATTTATAGTATTAACATTAAATGCATTAATATAATATATTAGTACTAATATTAAATAATAATAATAAAAATATAAATAATAAAATAATATTATATATAATTTAACATTAATATCACTATGAATATTTAATGT
>CAMOHE010046460.1:34227-147841 GCA_946598075.1 Artocarpus hirsutus | reverse complement strand
CTGTTTTAAAATCTTAACCCTAGGTAGATATCAGCATAGGATTGGAGAAGAGTCCGCCGACCAGACTTATGATCAGTAGAAGAACTTGGTAGGTTAAATTACAATTCAAGGCATGTAAGATTTTAACTTCTCTTTTATTTTGGACTGTGGTTGTAACATAATATTGTCAGTACTACATGTGTGTGCACAATATGTGGGCCAGTGGGACTCATACGCGTTTCACCCCATATTTAATTATTTTAATGTTATTTCTATTTGTTTAATTATTATGATGATTCATTTTATTTCTTTAACTTATTCTATTCAAACGATTTTTCAAATTATCACATTTTTACTTATAAATTTAATTCTAAAACCTTCTTTTTAACTAAATCTTCATCTTAATTAACTTAATTAAATCTCCACGTTACCTTCCGTACTCCGGGGCGTGACACAAAGGTGGAAACATCAATGCTTTTACTAAACACAAAACCAAAAACACTAAGGAAATATCACTACTAGTAATGCAAAGCTGCTTAGTAAGTCAAAGAACCCCTGTCACAGTGTAACGTCCCCCTTTATAGACGTCACAGATGTCGTTACTTTCGTTTCGTAATGTTTTTATTTATAACATAAACTATTTAATTAAAAAGGTCATTTGAAAACATAACCTAGGATCCATGCGTTTTTTTTTTTAATATATTTATATATATATACATCAATGTATAACTTATATTGCTCAATTATAAACACCTATTAAATAGTTTATCAATATCAAAGTTAACTGAATAAACTTTTAAAAATATCTTTAAAATCCATATACACAGTTTGGCAGGCCAAACTTTAGATTTCAGCAGGCCGAAGCTATCCGGCAATCCGAAGGTCAACCTTCAGCAGGCCACTCGAGGCTCTACAAAATGGGGTTTTAAAATCAATAGGATCGGCAGGCCGGTACTTGGCAATCGGCAGGCCGATTAAAGTTCTTCGGCAGTCCGACCAGTAACGGTCAGTAGGCCAAAGAATTAAAAGAAAATATTAGAAATTAATTTTTAAACAAGTTTCAAAACTTCAAGGTGCGAAAACAACAAACAAACTCAGAGATGAAACATAAAAATAAACATAGTTCCAAAATTTTAAAACTTCTTTCTTTCATGGCGTCTTCCGTTTGCAATTCATTGCCCTTGGTTCACATGCCCGTCTTGGTCCTCCACCTAGTCCATAACTCTCTTACCCTTATCTACAACATGATGCAAACTTGAATAAGCAAACGCTTAGTAAGTATATTTGTAAATCTCACAACTTAAAACATTGTATGAACATCATCATCATCATTATCATCATCGTAATAGTGCACTAGGCACATTTTCATAGGAACATATCTTTCATTACATTGTCCATATTAAAACTTTATTCATTTTATCTTAAGGGCCCAAGTGTTGCACCATAAACATCATCATCATTGGCGCGCCGTCATGAGAGGAGAGGGGTAGCTAATCCTAAACCAAACATGACACATATCATATCATATCATAACTTAACATTGCATTGGGTGTGCAACACTTATTTAGGTGATACATATATACATATTTATACTTTCATGCTTTGAAAAACATTATCATCAAAACATGTATAAACTTTCATAATAATACTTCATGTAAAATCATCATGAAAAATCATCATAAAACCATCATGAACATACATTTCAAACCTTTCATAAACTCATACTTTTCATAAACTCATACTTTTTGTAAACACATGCTTTTCATAAATACATCATGTTGCAGGTGAGAATGTACTTATCTCAATAAGCTTACTTAACCTTAACTTGTAGGTGACGACGCTGCGGTCTCGATGTGCTCACTTCTCATTGTGTTCATGTCATACATTCATAAAATGACAATCAATATTTATTTTTCAATGAATTAATCCCACAACTTAACATCCATTTCATATAACATCACATACACATTTATTTTTTAAAACATACATTTACAACATATTTCATTAACTTTAAAATATTTAAATAAAACTAACAACACAATTACATTTCTGACTTATAAGAATTCAAAATTTAAAAACTTAACATACACACATAATTAGAGCACCAAATTTTGCAAGAACAAAGTTAACAAATATACACATTACCATGATTTTTATTTAGTCTTAAAAATTCTATTTGGCATCTAAAACAAGTCATGAAACATTCAACCTAAAATCTACCAGCAATAGTTAGGCAGTGAACAATTCTTAACTCAAGTCCATTTATCACATTTTCATATATAGAAAAATCTACAAAAATTAACACATATAATAGACACATAGAACTATAACATATCAAAAAATCACCCATAAATATATTCCTTACAGTTTAAACCGTGCATTAGAAGGCAGAGACAAAAATAACCATAAACAATTTGGACAGCGAGTTACATGCAATAATAAGTGCGAAACAATTAAAATAAATATATTTAGACCTCAAAATTCGTATGACATCATGTTAGCATACAATTATAGTAGCACAATAATTCTCATCACCAAATAAAATTATTAAGTCATTCAAAAACTTCATCCAACAACTACACATAAAATATTAATCAAATCATCACCAAATTTTCTAGTCCATAATTTAACATATACATGAATATATTACCAAATTTTGTGAAAAATAACCTTCATTTGCAATAAGAACAACAGCCTTACATTTGTGCAACACAATCAATCAACAACAATTCATTATGAGGTGCAGAACATAAACATTTAATATCTTAGCCTACATAACACCAAATGGCAAAAAATTTGGAGCAACATCACATATCATATTCATGAAAATCATATTAAAATTTCATAGCAAACGGAAGTTTGTAGGCAAAGATATAAGGGTCGGAACATAAAGACAATACAATGTTACTGTATAGCATAAATCAGCAGTGAGGGGTGGAGAGAAAAAAATTCATATCTCAGCGTAGAAAAATCCAATTGAGGTGAAATTTTAATGGTTAACTCATAACACATACATGAATAACATATAAAAAATTCAGAGCAAAATGAAATTCCTAGACTAGGATATTGCAGTCGGATTGAGGAGAGAAATATAATTTCAGAAATACCGAAAAAAATGAGTTCTTACCTCGAAACGATTTCTCTTCAATCTTCTTTTGAATTCACCAAAAAATTTCAATATTTACTCAATTAATAATAGAGAATTTTGAGAGGGAGAAGAAGAAGAAACACGTGATGAAAAGAGAAAAAAATGAGAGGGAGAATACGTGAGAGAGAGAGAGAGCATGATAAAAATTCGTTTACGTGAAAAAAAAATACTCATACTCTTCATATTTTAATCAAAATTTTCTGATTAAAATCAAGGCAAAATTCATGGGAAAAATGGAGAGGATTGAGGGAGAGTCAACAATTTTGTCACAATTACCATAATTTGCCATTGTAAAATGGGAAACCTTATCAATTACATTCAATCAATTCAAAGTCAAATATTAATTTCCTAAAATGAGAAAATATATCCATAAATAAGCCAATCAATCAAAAATCATCATCAAATTATCCAATCATCCCAACCATCAATTTTGAGTGATTTCTGCTGATTGCTTGTCAACAGTCTTCGGCCTGCCGATCACTTAGTCCGACCGGCCGAAGGTTTAAGGTCCAACTTGCCGATTATATACCATCGGCCTGTCGTTCCTGAGGGGTCACTTCGGCCTGTCGAACTAAACAGTCTGGCCTGCCGATCTGCCCTAACATACCAAAATTCATCAAAACATTAAATTATCACAAAATTATGATTAAACATGTAACATGAATAACATGAACACTTGAGCACATCAATTCCACATGACCGTCACTTGTCATAACACTTAAATAAAATGGTTAGCACCATATATCATAACACATATCATAAAATGATTACTTAACATCGTTACTAAAATGACATAATCTGTTACACAAAAATTGGTAGGTGTTACGCACAGCTTGTCGTGTTAAGGCCAAACACGCACCTGACAAAGCCAAAGAGTCCATAGCCAAAATCCTAACCCCATTAGTCACTATCCTCTACCATCTCTAGATTCGCCACAACCAAAGCAACCCCCAACCATGAACTAGCCACATCAAGGCGAATGCCACCTTCGGCATGGGTCAAATCTCCATTACTATGAAGGAACCAAACCATCTATAATGACTTTATATATGTGGCCGTTACTTGATTACTTAAGCATATTTTTACTTATATTAGTTAATTTTGCAGAACAATTTTTTTAACTATCTTTTAAAAAGTTAAGTTTGCTAGTTAATTTTAATTTAAAACTATTTTTACTTTTTTTTTACAATAAAAATAATAACATTAAATAGAGGTTTAACAATTATACTAAGATATTTCTAGTAGTAGAATCATATAGTTATATGTAATATCAAAAAAGTCATAATTATCAAAAACTATGTCTGAAAAATAAGCACGTGGTATCCATTTCCTATGACTCCACTTTAATCATTTGATGCTTCACTACCATTCATTAAACATTACTTGTAGGTCGTTAACCTATGGTATGAATATTATTGAATGAGCTTTCACTTAGCAAGTAGGAAAAATAACTCATAAAACATTTGAAATAGCATGTAATAAAAATGGATGCACTGATTATACTCTGTTATGATCTTGTCTTATTACTTATCGGACCCAAGTAGTCATGCCGATTGCGTGCAATCAACAGGATGTTAAGGTTTGCAAGGTCTGAACAACATCATGACCAAATTTAATTTATTTTTTATTTTTAAATCTTTAGCCTCCCATATGTTGAGAGGTTAGTATGACTCTCTTACTTAGTTCATCCTTAGAAGTTCCACTACTTAATTTACTGTGAATGCAATATGACATGGCGTAGCATATTGTGACTAGAATTTAAACAGGCTTACTACTTTTACAAAAATATTTATTTTAAATTATCTATACTATAGGCAAGATTCCTACTTATCTATTTAAGTGAAGTACGCTTTCTATAAATCATGGATTCCCTTTTTCTCTAATGAAAATGATTTTGTACCAATACACCCATTATGAGTGTGTTAGAATACTTTATTTTATGATATTTAGATTTAAACATAAATGTTTGCATTTTGAGCACTATTCCTATTAGTATTTTCCTGCCATCAAACGATCATAATAATCACTATTTCTATTACAAAGATTACTTATTTTATTAAATCCTCATAATATTTTATCTTTCCTTAATTGTGAGTAGTTCATATTTAAATTGATAGTTAATTAATTTAAAAAATTAATTAATTATCTATCATCACTCAGTTTATATGACCTCAATCAACTAAATTAGACATTTCCTAAATTCTTGATTCTTGAACTAAGTTTTAATAAACTAAATACTTAATTCACTTTATAGGCTCGTAATCAGCTCTATTCCCATTGAGCCCAAAAAAATGATCTTATGACATCCTGTACACGGTATTGTTTGAAAGTATTAGCCAATGGCTTTTTAGACTAAAACGGGTGTTTTACTCATACCTAGCATCGTAGTACTAGGACTCTAGCATATCAAGTTTTTATGATAGCTATTTTAGTATCAAATTGAAAACTATCAAAGTTTATCCTTCAAAAATCTCATCCATATAATTTAAGGATTCAAATAAAAATTGCTTTACAAAATAATACCCAAAATTGGCAACACACTAAATCTTAGGCTTATATAATCTTTCTATAGCACTGTAACTTCTTGGTTTGTTGAAAAATAGAATTCTATAGTCACACGATCTTTGTTTATAAAAATTGAAACTGGAAAGTACTTTTTCAGTTTGTTTTAGAAACTTATCATAAAATTATATGTTCAAGACATTTTTTTTCTTTTAAAGGTTTTCTCGATAAAAATTACTTGTGTCAAATATGTGATTTAATGATTTTTCATGCTCATTTTGAAGTCTAGATCATCGTCTTTGGCATATTTATTTTCCGGTTAAATTTTGTAAACTTACCAATTAAAAAGTTTTGGACTGTTTTTATAAATCCTAATTAAAGTCCTTTTTTAAAGGCAAATTTTTATAAAACTTCCTTCATGAAAGTTCTTTATTTTGTTGAAAACTATAACTTTTGTGATTGGCAAAAATTGCAACTTAGTCTTGAAATGACCCGAAACTTGAAAACTATTTTTAGCCCAAAAAATACAGTTTTTGGATAGTTTTAAAAAACTATCCATGACTATATCTTAGAGGTAGATTTTGAGAAAAAGGTTTTTCATGAAAATTCTCCGTCATCAAAATCTGAAACTTTTGTGTTTGGCAAAACATGAAATTTGGACTCAAAATGGTTTGAAAACAGAAAAATAGTGACAGTATTCAAAAACTATTTTTGACAGTTATACATAAATTGCTTTTGAGTAGTTTTGGGAATGCTTTGGTGCAGGTTTTGGGACTACTTTGGGCAGTTCGTAAAAACTGCTCAGAAAGTCTATCTAGAATCAAAGCTGTGTTTTTGCTTAGTCATAGCGTTTTGTTTAAAACATCGAAAAGTAAAAGTTTTGTGTTGAAAAAAGTTTTAAAGACTAACTCTAAGGCCTCCATTGAAGTGCCCAAAGTTTGTGGAAAATTTTTCCACAAACCAAAACTTGCAAAAACATAAACCTATCAAGTAACTACTAACTTATTACATCATATACATTTATAAACTAAACTAACCAATACATAAATAATTATTACAAACCATTTTCTCACCCAATCATCAAATCACTCATAAAATTGTAAACTTTAACCTTAGAAAATTTAAGGAAAAAGTTAAGAATTCTTACACTTGATGACAACTTCTTGATGGGTGATCTAATGCCACTAGCTCCTCCATTATCTTTTTTTGTATCTAACACTAAAATACAAACTTAACCAAATAAAAATTTGTCTTTATTTGGTCTCTATACCAAGGCTATCTAAGTAAAATACTTTCTTTTCTTAGCTAAGAAAATGAGAAGAAAAGTGTAGAAATTTCCTTAATTTAGATACTCTAAAACCTTCGCTTTCTACTTCATCTTCTTATGTTAGAGCTGAGCTTTTTTTTTTTTTTTTGGTGGTATGGTAATAGGAGGGAAGTATCTTAGGATATGGCTTCGTTTGACTTAGGTTTTGGAGAGGAAAATGGAAGAAAAATTTTCCTTGGAGACCTCTTTGAAAGTTCGGGTAAGGAAGAGAAATGGAAGAAAAAAATGAAGAAAAAATGTGGCCATGTGCTTGGACACCTATTTATAGACCAAAATTAATTAGTGCCCCCTTATCTCATGTTAGTTTAATTAGTCTCTTAAGTAACTTAGATGAAATTAAAGCTTGGCTTTAAGTCCCTTAATGTTGGTGCCATACACTAACTATGGTTGGTGAGATTTGTATCTCATAGAAGCAACAAGTACAAGCATCATCATATGAAGCTTACATCGAGGGTTACTATTTGTACCTTGTGCTTTCTTGTAGGCTTCGCCTTAAGCAAATAATTCTTTATACTATTAGCAATGACTAACTTAGCTAACAAGAAATTTAATATCTAATAGGTCTCCTCCTATTTTTCAAATGGTGTGACATTCCAACCACAGTATGAACCAATATCAATGTAAGTTTAATTGTGAACTAATTTTAACTATATTGAGTCTATAAATTTAATCTAGGCTTAAGATAAATATATGCTTGGCTTTTCAATATCTAGACTCGGTAATGACATAGTTTTTTATAGTGTCACTTTCTAAGCTCGCATAGCATTTTCTACCAATATTGCTACTCGTGTAGCTCTAATTTTAAATTAATGTGCAATTAAGGATCTAATATGCATTAGAGTGTTTCTTGGTATATTGCTAACATTGTACCGCACTCAAAAATTCTTATAATTAAATTTCTCGAGTTATTTAAGGATTGAAATTTCTTCGTACTTATATTGCGGTAGAATTTATCAATCAATATATAAAATCAAGAAAGTTAATAAATTTAACTTTAAAATTTACTATAGAATTTTTAGAATATTCTTATACTAGTTTTGTAAATCCTTCAATCACAAAATTTGTACATGATATTTCCAAGAAAATCTTTGATTTATCAAATATAGAAATTTAAAAACTATGATTTTCTTAGCCAGTGCAATTTGCCCAACTTAAGTGTTTTGCATCCTAAAAATTAGTACAACTTGAGGTAGCTTTTCCTCATATCTTCTTCACGTTCCCAATTGCCTTCCTCAATGTTGTGATTCTACCACAAAACCTTAACCAAAGGGATCACCTTATTCCTTAAGGTTTTCTCCTTGCAAGCCAAAATTTAGATTGGTTTTTCCTTAGACTACAAGTCTGTATAACCCTCAATCGGTTCCTAGTGTAGCACATGTGATGGATCTAGCATGTACTTCTTTAACATCGATAAAAGATGTTGTGTACAGATGCTAGTTCTGACAGCAAGGTGAGTTTGTATGTAACTTAACCAATCCTTTATAGAATTTTGAAAGGTCCAATTGTCTTAGACTGAGCTTTCCACTTTTACCAAACCTCATCACTCTTTTCATTGAAGCGACCTTTAGGAAAACTAGGTCTCATACTTAAAACTCTAGGGGTCTATGGCACTTGTTCACGTAATTCTTCTGACAACTATGAGCTATGTCAAGTCTATCCCTAATTTGTTTCACATCCTCTATGGTTCTTTTGATGAAGTCTGTGGTCCCTAGATGTTTCTTCATAGGTTCATCCTAGTGAATTAGGAATTTACACTTTTTCCCTTAAAGAGTTTTGAAAGGTGCCATGCCTATTAATGCATGCTAACTGTTGTTGCAGGAGAACTCGATCAAGAGTAACTTTTTATCCCAATTCCCCTTGAAATCCATGGCACATGATCTTAGCATGTCTTCCAAAATTTGAATGGTTCTTTTGAACAAGCCATTAGTTTGTGGGTGAAATGGAGAACAGGCCATCAGCTTAGAGCCTGTTGCTTCTAGTATGCTTTTCTAAAATCTTGAGGTGAATTGACCATCTAGAGATGATAGATTTTGGAACTCTAACCAACAACACTATCTTTGATACGTACAATTCTGCTAACCGTTCCTCAAAATAACTGAGCTTGATGGGTAAAAAGTGTGCAAACTTGGTTAGTCGATTGATAATTACCATCATCAAAGGTCCTAGGTAACCCAACCACAAAGTCCATCAATATCTAATCCCATTTCCATTCTAGGATGTCAATCTCTTGCAATTCCCCTACTAGACGCTGATATTCCACCTTAAGTTTTTGACAAGTAAGGCACTTAAATATAAACTCAGCAACATCTTTCTTCATTCTAGACCACCAAAGTTCTCTTTTAGATTTGTATACATCTCTGCTACTCCTAGATGAATAGAGTATGGGGTTTCATGTGCTTCTAAAAGAATTTGTTTCTTCATTTCTTCATCATCGAGGATGCATATCCTTCCTTTGAGGTGGAGTATGCTTTTTTCTGAAAAACTAAACTCTGTTTCCTTTTCTTCTAGAACCTCCTCATGTATCTTAACCAAGGTAGGGGGGTCAAGTTCCTAACTACCTTTCATGTGCTCAAGGATGATGAGTTGGAATGTTAATGTTGTTAATTTCCCTAAAATCATCTCGATTCCAAGGTCGTTGATACCTTTTTGTAGAGGCTAAGTTAGAAAACTGATCGTCATGAGTGTTTTGTAGATTTTTTGAGTGCATCAACTACTTTATTTGCTTTCCCTAGGTGATACAAGATCTCACAATTGTAATCCTTCACTTGTTCTAGCCATCTACGTTGCCTCACGTTCAATTCCTTCTGTGTAAAGATGTACTTAAGGCTTTGACGATCGATGTAGACTTCACACTTTGCTCCATTCAAGTAGTGTCGCCATATTTTAGTGCAGAAACCACCATTGTAGGTTTTAAATCATGCATCGGGTAGTTTTCCTCTTTGTATAGGGACAACAACTAAACCCATTTTGGAAGCTTCATTGTAAATCATGAAATTTCCTTCTTTGGTATTTGGAATAGTTAGTACTAGAGTACTAATAAGCCTTCTTTTCAACTCCTTGAAGTTTTCTTCGTACTTATTAGTCCATCCATACTTTTTCCCTTTCCATGTGCAAACCATGAGTGGTGGTACTAACTTCCAAAATCCATTGACAAACCATTGATAATATCCTACCAATTTGAGAAAACTGTGTATGTTTATCACACTTTTAGAACTGGCCACTAACTCACTACTTCAAGCTTTGCAAGGTCTACTGTAACTTCTTCTTTGGATACCACGTCCTAAAAATTCTACCTTTTCTAGCCAAAATTCACGCTTTGAGAATTTGGCATATAGTTGATTCTCCTTTAATCTTTGTAGTGCAATCTTAAAGTGTTCCTTATGCCTTTCTTTCATCTTTGAGTAGACCAGGATATCATCTATGAAGACAATAATAAACTTGTCTTGGTAGTCTTTGAACACCCTATTCATCAAATTTATAAATGCTGCTGAAGCATTGGTCAAATCGAACGACATCATGAGAAACTTGTAGTGTCCATAACGTTTCCTAAAAGCTATCTTTGGCGCATCTCTGTCCTTAATTTGGAGCTAGTGGCATCTAGAACGCATGTCGATCTATGAGAAATAGGCAGCTCCCTTCAACTAATCAAATAGATTATCAATTTGAGGTAGCAGGTGCTTGTTTTTTGATCATAATCTTGTTCAATTCTTGATAGCCAATACACATTCTTAGTGTACCATCTTTCTTTTTCACAAACAGAACTGGTGTTTCCCATGGTGAGGAACTTGAGCGGATGAAACCCTTGTCCAATAGTTCTTGTAGCTACACCTGAAGCTCATTGAGTTCTACTGGGGCTATTCTGTAGGGTGCCTTAGAAACTGATGCTATTTTGAGCATCAATTCTATCTCAAAGGAAATCTTCTATTCTAGCGACAGTCTTGGCTACTCCTCTAATAAACTTCCATGAAGTTTTTGACCATTCAGACATCTTTGGGTCTTATTTTACTCTCCTTGGACTTATCCACTAGGTGGCTAGGTATCCTTCATATCCACTAGCCAATAGCTTGCTTGCTTTCACAGCTGATATCATTGGCATCGACTACTTCTGTGGTGCTCTCGTGTAGGTAAATTCTTCTTCTTCAGTGGGTTTGAATGTGACCTAATGACATCGATAGTTGATGACTGCATTGTACTTCCCCAAGAAGTTCATTCCCAAGATGACATCATAATCATTCATATTGGAGATTATCAAGTTCATGTATAGCTCACTACCACATATAATTACTAGTATATTTTGTAGCCAGTAATTTGGCAACAACATTTCCCTAAAGGGCAAAGCAGTCCTAAATGGTTGGTTTATTCTACCTCCTCCCCTATCTAGATGCTTGGCAAACTTAGTTGACATAAATGAATGCATGTCTCTAGAATTAAATAAAGCATAAGCATTATGATTGGCTACAAGAAGCTAACCTATCACCACTATAAAGGTCCCATCTTTTGAATCATTCTTGGTATAAGCATAGATGTAGGCCTGTGGTTCTTGAGCTTCCAACTTTCCTTGAGACATCGATGGTCCTTCAATTTCTAAATTGGACTGCATACAGCTGGTTCATTGGAGCTCTTTATTGATTTTGACCTAACTGATTCTGAGGGTTAAAATAACACAGCTTAGCATAAAGGCCTACCTTGTGACAAATATAACAACGATTTGACCTAGCTCTATATTCTCCTAGATGTTTCTTTTCATACTTAGAACAAGTGGGGTAGTTGCTGTTACCATTCCCATTGTGGTTACGTTTCTGGTTACCTTGATTGGGATTTTTCTTTCTCTTGTTGTTATTATTTTGGCCCTACTGTTTCTTATCCTAGTTGAAATTATTACCCTACTTCTTTTGCTGGGATTCAAGATTCTATTTCCCTTTAGCCTTTTCCTCTTTCTTGGCCTTGAAAAACTTAGCTCTTTCTTCTCTATTGTGAGTTACCCAATAATTAGCATGGACTGCTGGATGGATGCAATCCTTTACATACTTGAGAGGTTCACTCCCACTATTGGCCACAACAACAATGTCATACCTCAGCATCTTGATCATTCTCCTTATTTCATACCTTTCATTGCTTACCATACGGGGGCAGAGTCAGGCTAGTTACTTAAGCTTTTGTACAACATCTTTTACCAACATATTACCTTGATGGATTTATTGAACTCATTCTCCTAGCCTGTCATTGTATCCATATTGAAATACATTTTGTAGAACTCATAGACAAAATCTTGCCTAGTCATCTCATCAAAATTTCTTCTGAGTTCCACTCTTTGCCACCAATGATGGGCATCCTTCTTCAACACATAAGAGGCATACAAGACTTTCTCTTGATCATCAAGCTTTATAAAGTTCAAGACCACCTAAACATTAGTCAGCCAATTGTCCACCTCTATGTGATCAATGGAACTGTTGAACTCTAACAACTTTAGTCATCAAAACTTCTCTAACACAGTGTCCCATAGTACGTTCACCATTAGCGAAATTCCTTGACCTCCCACTAACTTAAGCTCTAGTGGGTCATATGGTATTTCTTGATTATTTTGTCCTCTAGTGGCTAAAGGATCTTCCAATACAGATGCATCCTATTAGTTGTTCTGTCCCCCTATTGCCAGGGGATATTGTAGGGTAGGCAGGTTCTCTTGGCTCTTTACTCGTCCAACTGGAGGTGTTGAGATTTGCCAAGCCAAGTGCTTGCATAGTGCATTCATCTCTTACTGTTGGACTTGTAATTGCTGTCTCATTTTGATAATTTGGCCATCATGTAAATTTCTTGTAGCTATCGGGTCGTTTGAGCCTAGTGTCTAATGATGGTCCTATCATCAATGAGTAAAGTTATGAAATTTCTATATGTGTAGACAAATTCATGTTTATATCAACATGAATTATTGCCCATGATCACATAAATCATAACGGGACAAAAACATCCAAAATAATATCTATTGCATGATTTCGTATAAACATAATCTTTCAATCATAGCTCTTGGGAGTGTGAATCACTATCTAAAGCATCCATCATACATTACATCCATACATCTATAAAATTTCATGTGCAATAATTCTGGTTGGGATTGGACTAACACTTCTCTAGGACATCAAAAATAAAACATAGTCTAGTGAGAATGATCTACCACTTCTCACTATATATCAAGAGACATGGTAAGATCTAAGGAGAGGCTACCACTTCTCATAGTTCATCAAAAGACATGGTGGGATCTAGTGAGAGTGGCTACCACTTCTCACCATACAACTAAGTAAAATCAAAATAAAGAGTCAAATACAAACTAGTGGACTAAAAGTTAAAATCCCTATATGTCGGATCACATCCTTGACTAAGCATTATACTCGGCATCCAAGAACTCATCGTCCTTAAAGAGCTTGTCCTCTAAGGGGTCATTCTCTTTGGAAAACTCATCATTGCTAGCTCTAATAATGTGATTGGGTAGAGCCATCGAGGTATGCTCCAGGCACATAATCAAGAGCATCATCATCGTCATCATCATCATCATTATATGCTTTCGGCACATAATTTGGGACATCATCGTCCTCACTCATC
Source organism: Artocarpus hirsutus (assembly GCA_946598075.1). Lineage (NCBI taxonomy): Eukaryota > Viridiplantae > Streptophyta > Magnoliopsida > Rosales > Moraceae > Artocarpus > Artocarpus hirsutus. The sequence continues at coordinate 134,291 of CAMOHE010046460.1, read as the reverse complement.
ATTATTTGCTCCTAGCACATACTCATAATCTGGGATCTCATCATCGTCATTATCCTAAAAATGTTCCTTAGCTATCCCCTAATCTTGCTATGCCGTTGCAGCATTGGCTAGGAGCTACTATTGCTCTTCGTACACGATCTCTAATAGAAAATGTTGGATGCTATGGTATTGTCCTGAGTACGGCATAAGCTCTCATACCTCCTGAGCTACACCTCTTTAAATGAGAGCATGAATTTCAAATGCAAGAATGGTAAGCCGATATCAAGCCTCGTAGTGTCTCTAAATCTTTGGCAATATTGTGCCATGGACAAACCGGCATCCCAAATACTACTAGGGCCTCATATCGTCCCAAATGTGAGGATCCCTAGGCTCCTTGAAAACCTAGACTACATTGTCCAGTACTACTCGATACTCAACCCAAATCTAATCCTTAAACTTGTTGCAATTTCGTCATTGATGCACGGCTTCCAAATCGAGCCACCAAGCCAAAGTATGGTCTCATAGTCTAGTGGTGGCTAAAGAGACTCACTGACGATCCTCAAAGTAGCATAAAGTAAATATCACCTCTAAGTCGTTGATCCACTCTATCAATAAGTAAGGCTGATGGATCCTTGAAAAAGTACAATGCATCAAATCTAGAAATGTTATTTAGCCCTACGGTCGATGTCAATCTAAAAAGGATCTATCAACTCAGCCAAAGTTTATTATAAAATAGTAATCAATATAATTTAACATTAGAAATATAACTTAAGAACACAAATAAATTCTAACTTACTTGGATTGTGGCTTAGCAGGCGCGTGATGATGTGGAGTAGGATGGTAGGATATCAGCTCGAATGCCAAATGTAATGACCCTACCTATGTTGCCGTTGCTTAATTACTTAAGCATATATTTACTTATATTACTTGATTTTGTGATAAGAATTTTTTTATAACTATCTATTTAAAAGTTAACCTTGCTAGATAATTTTAATTTAAAACTATTTTTACCTTTTTTTCTTGCAACAAAAATAATACCACTAAGTAGAGGTTTAACAATTATCCTAAAATATTCCTAGTACTAGAGTCATACAGTTATACATAATATCAAAAGAGTCATAATTATCAAAAACTATGTGCAAAAAATAAGCACACGGTATCTATTTCTCGTGACTCCACTCTTATCATCTGCCGCTTTGCAACCATCCATTAAACATTATTGATAGGTTGTTTACGAACAGTATGAATATTATTGAACAAGTTTTCACTGAGCAAGTAGGAATAATAACTTGCAAAACTTTTGAAATAGCATGTAATAAAATGCATGTACCAATTATGCTTAATTATGATCTTGTCTTATTACTTATTGGGCCCAAGTAGCCATACCGATTATGCGCAATCAACAAGATGTTAAGGTTTACAAGGTCCCAAGAACACCATAACCAAATTTAATTTATCTTTTATTTTTTAAATCTTAAGCTTCCTTGTAATTCGAGAGGTTGGTATAACTCTCTTAATTAGTTAATTCTTAGAAGTTCCACTAATCAATTTAATGAGCATGCAGTATAATATGACATTAGCATAATATGACTAGAATTTAAACATGCCTTCTACTTTAAAAGAAAACATTTATTTTAAACTATCTGTACTATAGAGGAGATTCCTACGTACCTATTTTTGGTGAAGTAAGCTTTCTATAAATCCTTGATTCCCTTTTTCTCTAATGAAAATGATTCTATGTCAATATACCTATTAAGAGTGTGTAAGAATTCTTTATTCTAAGCTATTTGGATTTTAGCAAAAAGTTGGCATTTTGAGCACTATTTGTAACGCCCCTTTACAAGTGCCACAAGGAACGTTGCCTTTACCGTTAAACTTAATAATTACTGATAAGAAGTTTGAAATAATTAACAATACTTGGATAAATATCCTAGGAAAATACATCATTTTTTCTACTTATTGGATTTTTTTTCCTCCTTGGTTAGTCTAACAGAACACCTAAGGCATTTAACTAACTGACCACCTATAGAAAACTTAGTTTACAAAAAAAAAATATTTAATTAAGCATTGCACACCCTATGTTTATGTTTATGATGTCTTGCAAGGTTTGGACTTATCATGTTTGATTTGGGACTAGCTATCTTACTCCTCTCATGATGGCCTGTTTACGATGTTAATGGTGCAATGCTTAAGCCCTCAAAGATAAAATGAATAATGTTTTTATATGGAAGTTTAGATAAAAAAAGTATGTTCTATATAAACCTATGCCTCGTACACTACTATGATTATAATAACGATGTTATATAGATTTTTATAAAATGTTTTATGTTGTGAGATAGGAATATGCATTCACTAAGCTTATTGTCATGCCCCACTGAGCCACAAGGAGGCCACACACTTGTCTTGGGCATTTTTGAGGGTAGAATTGGCCCAAGGAAGATTCTAGAAGGGTCTGGAGTATTCTACAACATTCCACAGTATTCTAGGAGGTTCTACACCAGTCCAGAAGAATCCAGAATGTTTTGGAAGGCTCAAGACTTCTCTAGAACACTCTAGAACATTGGAGTACTTTGTAGAGTAGTGTAGAATTCTCTAGAATACTCCATACTTGTAAATACCATCCACACTTTGCTAGAACATTCTAGAGAGTAAATAGCAATCGTAAGATCAAAGCAATCATGACTGTCCATAGGACCAACCCCTCATTTGTAAATCCATCCAAGAAATCCAAGAGAAATCCAAGAATCTAAGCCTTGTAAATTCTCTTAGCTTAATACAACTTTCCTTTTAGAGTTCTCCTCATTCTCTTGTTCCCTTTTATTCTAGGCAATTGAGTGAGCAAGTCAGGCTGACTTAGAATCAAGAGCGTGCTAAGGCCGCACGAGTACCTTCAGAGAAAGTAAGCTCATGACAGTTGGTATCAGAGCGAGGCTCAAGCAAAAGCGATGGCTAAAAGTGCTGCTCAACGGACCACAGGATCCAACCCATCTGGCGTAGAGGTGACACAAGAGCGAGGCCACAAAGAGATAATTGATCCCAACGTCATGGCAAAGCGAGGTCGATCTAAGGACATGATCTCCAGTTTCGACTCACGCCTATCTCGGGTTGAGGAGGCAGTAAGTGGCGTGGAGGCCCAGGTGGATGATCTAAGCCAACGGGTGGACGGTTTAGAAGTGGAGGATGCCGCTATCCACACTACGATACGGGGCATGCTGCTCCAATTGGAGGAGTCCTTGCAGGCCGAGATTGGGAAGGTCTATGACGAGTTCATGGGAGAGCTCACTAAAATGTGTCGAGCACACGAGATGGAGTTGAATAGCTCGCTTACACGCATTGAGGACATGCGTGAGGACTTAGCTCTTTGCAAGCGCGCATTGGCTACAGGGTCCAACAGTGGTGTCATCGAGGCTAGGCGCATTGAAGTGCCAAAGCCAAAAAGCTTCAGGGGAGCACGCAATGCACGAGAAGTGGACAACTTCTTGTGGGGCCTAGACCAATACTTTGGGGCCATGGGTGTCATAGATGAGGATGCCAAGATCTAGTCTGTGGCTCTTTATCTCACCGACACCGCCATGCTTTGGTGGAGGAGAAGGCGAGGAGACGTCGAGAGAGGTACATGCACCATGACTACTTTTGATGACTTTAAGAGAGAACTTAAAAGACAATTCTATCTTGAGAATATTGAGGATGAGGCTAAGGCTTGTCTGCGAAGGCTTAAACAATCAGGGTCTATTCGTGATTATATTAAGGAGTTTACTAACTTAATACTTGAGATCCCTGATTTTTCCGATAAAGACATACTCTTCAACTTTATGGATGGACTCCCACAATGGGCCAAGACCGAGCTAAGGCGGCGTGGAGTGCAAAACCTTGCCATTGCCATAACCGTGGCAGAAAGCTTAATTGACTATACGAGCCAAAGAGAGTCCACCAGCAAGCCGAAGGATAGGAAGAGTGGCCAAGCCAAAAGTGGGGGAGATAAGGGCCAACGCAGGGACGAGCACCGCCTAGATAACTTCTCAAGGAGCAAAAACAAAGGCAAGCAAAGGGACAATAGGAGTTCAATCAAGCCCAACAACAACAAATGCTTCCTTTGTGACGGTCCGCACTGGGCTAGGGACTGCCCCTAGAAAAGAGCCTTGAATTCGCTCTTAGTAAGTCATCAAGACGGGAAGGAAACCAACAGCGGCAACACTGGTGCACACATGGGGTCTTTGTAGCTACTGAATGTGATCCAATCTGCCTCTAAGACCCAAGCCAAGGGATTGCTATTTGTGGACGTGACCATTGGAGGTAAACCAATGGCAGCCATGCTCGATACAGGTGCGTCCCATAACTTTATTTCAATTGAAGAAGCCCAAAGGCTAGGACTTAAGGTGACTGGTGGAGGGGGCTTCATCAAGGCAGTCAACTTAGCTGCCCGACCTATTCACGGCATAGCCTGAGGAGTTAAGACCAGCGTGGGAGCTTGGTCTGGGCACATGGACTTCTCATTTGTGCCAATGGATGACTTTAGAGTCGTCCTGGGACTAGAGTTCTTGGACCAAGTCAAGGCGTTCCTGGTACCATTTGCTAATAGCATGTGCATCATGGATGGCGATAAGGCTTGTATGGTGCCAACATTCAGGACCAACAAGCAAAGCACAAAGATGCTCTCAACAATGTAGTTCAAAAAGGGCATCCGGAGGGACGAGGAAAGCTACTTGGCTATTCTCAAAGAATATGACAATGAAGAGCAAGGGCCATCAGAAGCTGAACCAGAAGAGGTAGCAGCCATCCTCGAGGAGTTCAAGGACATTGCACCAGTAGAATTACCAAAGAAGCTACCACCAAGGAGGGAGGTAGACCACCAGATTGAGCTGGAACCAGGGACCAAGCCACTAGCCATGGGAGCATACCACATGGCATCGCCAGAATTAGCAGAATTAAGAAGGCAACTCAAACAGTTACTTGATGTAGGGTTCATCAGGCCTTCCAAAGCCTCATTCGGAGCACCAGTCCTATTCCAGAAGAAGAAGGATGGTTCTTTGCGTATGTGCATCGACTACAGGGCCCTCAACAAGATTACGATAAAGAACAAATACTCCATTCCTCTGATTGCAGATTTGTTTGATCAACTAGGCCATGCCCGCTACTTCTCCAAGTTAGACCTTCGCTCAGGGTATTACTAGGTTCGCATAGCTGAAGGAGACGAACCAAAGACCACATGTGTTACAAGGTATGGGTCTTATGAATTCTTGGTTATGCCATTTGGACTAACCAATGCACCAGCTACATTTTGTACTTTGATGAACAAGTTGTTCCACCCGTATCTCGATCAATTTATGGTCGTCTATTTAGACGACATAGTGGTCTATAGCAAGACCTTGGAGGAGCACGTGCAACACTTAAGGGAAGTGTTCAAGGTACTACGGGACAATAACCTATACATCAAGAAGGAACAGTGGTCCTTTGCCAAGCTGGAGGTAGCCTTCTTGGGGCACAAGATCAAAGATGGCCAACGAATGATGGAAGATAGCAAGGTACATGCTATCCAAACTTGGGAGCCGCCAACCAAAGTACATGAGGTACGATCTTTTCTTGGGCTAGTAAATTATTACTACTGATTCATTAGGAGCTATTCGACGAGGGCTGCTCCACTTGCCGACCTTCTCAAGAAGAACAAGGCATGGGACTGGACAGAGAAGTGTCAGTAGGCCTTTGAAGACCTAAAGAAAGCCATCAGTGAGGAGCCCGTACTTAGCCTACCCGATCACACCAAACCTTATGAGGTACACACAGATGCCTCAGACTTTGCTGTTGGAGGTGTTCTTATGCAGGAGGGACACCCAATTGCATATGAAAGTCGAAAGCTCAATGAGACTGAACGACGCTACACAGTGCAAGAGAAAGAGATGACAGCCATCATCCACTGTCTTAGAGTGTGGCGCCATTATCTACTTGGGTCAAAGTTTATAATCATGACCGACAATGTTGCAACAAGCTACTTCTAGACCCAAAAGAAGCTCAGTCCAAAGCAAGCTAGATGGCAAGACTTTCTGGCCGAGTTCGACTATGTCATGGAGCACAAGCCAGGAAGAGTGAACGTGGTAGCTGATGCACTAAGCCGAAAGGCAGAATTATCGAGCATTTTCCAAGTCACTAGCCCACTGGTAAGCAAAATCAAGGAGGGACTAAAGGTGGATCCTCAAGCACAAAGCATCATCGCTTGGTGAACGAGGGCAAAACACGAAGGTTTTGGCTAGCTGATGACATCCTCTACACCAAACGCAACTGCATGTACGTACCGAAGTGGGCCAACTTGAGAAAAGAACTGATAAAGGAGTGTCATGACTCCTTATGGGCGGGCCACCCAGGTTTGAAGTGCACACTTGCTCTCTTGAAGTCTGTCTACTACTGGCCTAATATGTGAGATGGGGTCGAGGAATATGTACAGACTTGCCTTGTTTGCCAACAAGATAAGGTAGTCCAATAGCAACTAGGGGGCATGCATGACCCACTACCCATTCCAGAGCACTTGCCTTCCGAAGTTCAAAGGGTGTGGAAGCATCATGGTTGTGGTGGACAGGTTTAGCAAGTATGCAACATTCATCGCAGCAACAATGGACTGCACCACGGAAGAGGCAGCTAGGCTATTTCTTCAGAACGTAGTCAAGCTATGGGGCGTTCCAACAAGCATTGTTAGTGAACAAGACCCTCGCTTTACTGGGAGATTTTGGACGGAGCTGTTCAAAATGCTAGGGTCCGACTTGAACTTTTCAACAAGTTTCCATCCTCAAAGAGACGGTCAGACAGAACGCATCAACGCTTTGTTAGAGCTCTATCTGCGGCACTATGTGAGTGCTAACCAACAGGACTAGGCCAAGCTTCTTGATGTTGCACAATTCTCCTACAACCTGCAACAAAGTGAGGCCACCAACAAGAGTCCTTTTGAAATCATCATGGGACAACAGCCAACCACTCCTCTTTCCCTTGCCACTCGCTATGAAGGGAAAAGCCCTGCTACATTCAAGTTTGCCAAGTCATGGCATGAGCAGGCAGAATTGGCCCAGGCAGCGTTACATAAGGCAACAAAGCACATGAAGAAATGGGCAGACAAGAAAAGGAGGCACGTAGAGTTTAATGAAGGAGACCTTGTCTTAGTAAAACTTTTGTCTTAGCAATTCAAGGCATTCAGGAAGGTCCATAAGGGGCTAATACGAAGGTATGAAGGACCTTTTGAAGTAATCAAGCGCATAGGTAAGGTCTCGTATAAACTGCACCTCCCACCTAAATTGAAGATTCATCCAGTCTTCAACGTAAGCATGCTCAAACCATACCACGAAGACTTGGAAGATCCATCAAGAGGAGTCTCCCACCGAGCACCCACAGCTGTGGTCACCTCCTTTGACAAGGAATTCGATGAAATACTAGCAGATTGAGTCGTCCGAAGATGAGGTGTGCCAAGTTATTGGGAGTACTTTATCAAGTGGAAGGGACTGCCCGACACTGAGGCCAGTTGGGAAACTGAGGAGGCACTTTGGCAATTCAAAGACATGATCCAGCACTACCATGGGGACGCGACGAGGGCATCGTGAACATAGGTGGGGGAGAATGTCACGCCCCACTGAGCCACGAGGAGGCCACACACTTGTCTTGGGCATTTTTAAGGGTAGAATTGGCCCAAGGAAGATTCTAGAAGGGTTCAAAGTATTCTACAACATTACACAGCATTCTAGGAGGTTCTACACCAGTCCAAAAGAATCCAGAATGTTTTGGAAGGCTCAAGACTTCTCTGGAACACTCTAGAACATTGTAGTACTTTGTAGAGTAGTGTAGAATCCTCTAGAACACTCCATACTTGTAAATACCATCCACACTTTGCTAGAACATTCTAGAGAGTAAATAGCAACCGTAGGATCAAAGCAATCATGACCGTCCATTCATTAGGACGATGCCTATAAATAGGACCAACCCCTCATTTGTAAATCCATCCAAGAAATCCAAGAGAAATCCAAGAATCTAAGCCTTGTAAATTCTCTTAGCTTAATACAACTTTCCTTTCAGAGTTCTCCTCATTCTCTTGTTCCCTTTTATTCTAGGCAATTGCACGAGCAAGTCATGCTGACTTAGCATCAAGAGCATGCTAAGGCCGCACGAGTACCTTCGGAGAAAGTAAGCTCGTGACATTATGCTTACTTAGTTTATATCATGTTACAGATAAGGATAAGATGTAGATTGACTAGGATGGAGGACAAAGACAAGCATATGTGCAAGAAGTGTTAGATTGGAAATGGAGTCATGTCATGAAAGGAAATTAAACTCAAACAAAATTTAATATATTATGTTTTGTATTTTTTTGTTTGAGACTTAGTTCTATTTATGATATGTTCTTTTAAACTTATGTTTGATTGAATGTAATTTACATTGTAGATTTTTAGTTTCTTAGGTTATCTATCAAAGAATATGCTATATAATTCATTTCGTCGTAATTAGTCTTAATTAGTTGTTTGATTAGAAGTTAAGAGTGCCTGCATTATATGTGTGAGTTTGAATTTATTAAATATTTATTTCTATAAACTAAGTTTTCTACAGGTGGTCAGTTAGCCAAGTACCTTAGGTGTTTTGTTAGGCTAACTGAGGAGGAAAAGTTAACTCCAGTAAGTAGAAAAAAATGGATGTCTTTTCCTAGGATATTTCTTTGACTGTTGTTGATTGTTTTAAACTTCTTATCAGTAATTATTGAGTTTAAATGGTAAAGGCATTGTTCCTTGTGGCACCTATAAGGGGGCATTATAGATATGGTATCAGAAAGGGTTTTCATTTCTAATACCCATCACCACACGTTAGTTCAAGTCCTCCAATTAAGTATGTTTGAGTTAAATTGATTTTTATGAAAGTTCATCTTTTATGTTGTGAGATAAGAAAGCATACTTACTAAACTTATGCTTACTTAGTTTTATATCATGTTGTAGACAAAGGTAAAAGACATATGAAATAGGTGAAGGACAGGAATAAGCGTGTGTGTTAAGAGTGTTGGATTGGAAATGAAATCACGCCATCAAAAGAATTAATTACTTGAACAATGATTTTATTATTAATGTTATTTTCTGCATTGATGTTGATTTAAGACTTGGTTTATGTTCCTATAGATTTTGAATGTTTTGAGATTGTTTTATATTTCCTTAATTGTGGTTTCTTGAAGACTATGTCATGTTTCTTTATTTGGATATGAGTAAATTATTTGGACATATATTTTTTCTTGAGAGTTTTAAACATTGTTTGAAGTTTGGTGTGTCTATAATTTAATAAATGATTGTATCTATAAACTAACTATTTCTATAGGCTATTAGTTAGCCTACACTATAGGTCTTCCATTGGGCTAACAAAGGTGAGAGAAGCAAATTCGAAGGAGGTTTTGTTTTTTAAAAATTTATGCACATGTTCTTGGGATATATGCTTAAGTATAAGTATTTTATTTGAATTATTCTCTTTAAATAATAATATTAACGGTAAAAGTAACAATTATTATAACGTCTATAAGGGGGTTACACTATTCCCATTAGTATTTTGCTCCCATCAAAGGATCATAAAAATCATTGTTTGTATTACAAAGAGTACTTATTTTATTAAATTCTCATAATATTTCATTTTTCCTTAACCGCCATTAGTTTGTATTAAAATTAATTATTGATTAATTTAAAAAAAATTAATTAATTATCTATTGTCGCTCAGTTTGTATGACCTCAATCAACTAAATTAGGCATTTCCTAAATTCAAGATTCTTGAACTAAGTTCTAATTAACCAAATACTTAATTCATTTAATGGGCTTGTAATGGGTTCTAAGCCTATTAAACCTAAAAAAAGATCCTATGACGTCCTATACACTGTATTGTTTAAAACTATAGCTTGAAAGGCTTTTTAGACTATAATGGGTGATGGACTTGTGTCTAGCATTGTAGTATTAGGACTCTAGCATCTTGGAGTTTTATGATAGCTATTTTAATGTCAAATTGAAAACTATCAAAGTTTATCCTTAGAAAATCTCATCCGTGTAATTTAAAGCTTCGACTAAATTGCTCTACAAAATAATGCCAAAATTGTTAACCCACTAAATCTTGGGCTTATATAATCTATCTAGAGCACTGTAATTTATTGGTTTGTCAAAAATAGGATTCTATAGTCATTCAATCTTTGTTTATAAAAACTGGTATCAGAAGGCAAATTTTCAATTAGTTTTAGAAACTTAAGATGAAATTATATGTTAAAGACATTTTTTTAAAGGTTTTCTCCATGAAAATTACTTGTTTCAAATATGTGATTTAATGATTTTTCATGCTCATTTTGAAGTCCAGATCATCGTCTTTAGCATATTTTTGCTGGTTAAATTTTGTAAACTTCATGATTAAAAAGTTTAGGACTGTTTTTATAAATCCAAATTAAAGTCCATCTTAATGGAGGATTTTTACAAAACTTCCTTCATGAAAGTTCTTTATTTTATTGAAAATTAAAACTTTTGTGTGTGGAAAAAATTACAATTTATTCATGAAATGACCCAAAACTTAAAAATTGTTTTCAGCCCAAAAATATAGTTTTTAGACAGTTTTGGAAAACTTTCCATAGCTATGTCTTAGATGCTAATTTTGGGAAATGTTTCTTGACAAAAGTTATCTGTCTCATCAAAATCTAAATCTTTCATGATTTGTAAAACATGAAATTCAGGCCCAAAATGGTCCAAAAATGCCAAAACGATGACAATATTCCAAAACTATGTTTGATAGTTTTACACAAGCAGCTTTGAGCATTTTTGGGGCTGCTTTGGTGTAGTTTTTGGGGCTGGCTGCTTAGGCAGTCCATAAAAACTACTTGGAATGCTTACTTAGAGTCAAAACTACATTCTAGCTTAGTCATGAGGTTTTGTTCAAAACAATGAAAAATGAAAGTTCTGTGCTTGAAAAAGTTTTACAAACCAATTTTAAGGCCTCCATTCAAGAGCTTAAAGTTTGTGAGAAATTTTCCTACAAACCAAAACTTGCAAAAACACAAACCAATGATGCAACTACTAACTTATTACATCACATACATATATAAACCAAACTAAGCAACACATAAATAATTATCTCAAACTATTTCCTCATCCAATCATCAAATCACTCATCAAATTGTTTAGAAAATTTAAGGAAAAATTTTAGAATTCTTACCCTTGATGAAAACTTCTTGATAGGTGATCTAATGCCATTGACTTCTCATTTCCCTCATCTTGTATCAAACATTAAAACTCAAACTTAACCATATAGAAATCTAACTTTGTTTGGTCTCCATACCAAGGCTATCTAAGTAAAATTATTTCTTTTCTTCGCTAGGAAAATGAGAAGAAAAGTGTAGAAATTACGTTAATCCAAATATTCTAAAACCTCCTCTTTCTCCTTCTTCTTCTTATTTCAGAGCTAAGTCTTTTTTGTGGTGTTGTAATGGGAGGGAAGTATCTTGGGATATGGCTTGGTTTGAGTTAGCTTTTAGAGAGCAAAATAAGTTCGAGTAAGGAAGAGAAATGGGGGAAGAAAATGAAGAAAAATATGGTCATGTGCTTAGACACCTGTTTATAGACAAAAATTAATTAGCCCCTACCTAACCTTGGTTTAATTAGTCTCTTAAGTAACTTAGATGAAATTAAAGCTTGCCTTTAAGTCCCTCAATGTTGGTGCCATACTTTAACTACGGTAGGTGAGATTTGTATCTTACAGAAGCAACAAGTACAAGCATCATCATGTGAAGCTTAAATCAAGGATTACTATTTGTACATTGTGCTTTCTTGCAAGTTTGCCCTTAAGCAAATAATTCTTTATACTATCAGCAATGACTAACTTAGCTTAATGAAATTTTAATATCTAATAGGTTTCCTCCTATTTTTCAAATACAATGAGATGCTGCCAGAGTATGAACCGATATTAAGGTAAGTTTAATCGCGTACCGATTTTGACTGTATTGAGTCTAAAAATTTATTCTAGGCTTAATATAAATCTGTACTTGGCTTTTTATTATCTAGACTCGATAACGAAATAGTTTTTGATAGTGTCACTTTTCGAGCTTGCATAGTATTTTCCATCGATATTGCTACTCGCGTAGCTCTAATTTTATTATTGGCAATTAAGGATCTAATATGCATTAGAGTATTTCAAGGTATACTACTAACTTTGTTTTGTAGTTAAGAATTCTTATAATTAAATTTCTTGAGTTATTTATAGATTAAAATTTCTTCTGCCTTAAGCTGCGGTAGAATTTATTAATCAATTTATTAAATTAAATAGGAATTATTATTAAATCAATAACATTGTAGATTCAATCCAGTGTGCGATTGCCATTAGATCTACCACACTAATGTGTCTGCCATGGAGTCAACATGTTTTGACGGCCTAGATAAACTATCTCTCTTATTAGACATAGATCTCTGTTACAGCCTTATCATGTATAAACTGTCCAGCTAAGTACATAGACTGCAGACTATATAATTTAGATTGTTAACCTTGATCTCATATCTATACCACACATAAACACCATATATGCCCAATCCCAAGATTTGGTTATAATAGTCTTGGACCACATATTTGCTTAAATGCTTAAACATAATAATGAAAACAATATGAAGACCATTATTAATTTATAAAATATTTGCATTATTATTTCTTTATTTATTTAATTTAAAATTTCTTTAGTTACAAATAAAATATTTGTCTCTTAGTGGCACTAATTCTAACAATCTCCTACTTGCACTAAGTGAGCAAATGTGAAATATGCGCATCCTATGCATTCCACTTTTTTTCAAATCTCCTTATTGTCAATGCTTGAGTAAACGGATTAGCTAGGTTGTCCTTAGATGCTATCTTGTAAATTGCCACATCTACATTCTTAATAAAGTTCCTAACTATATGATACTTCCTGTCTATATGCTTCCTCCTCTTGTGGTGTCTTGAAGCCTTGGTATTAGCCATAGGCACCGCATTATCACAATACAAGACTTTAGGGTAATCCTTAATAGGAACTAGCTTAAAATCTTTATGGAATTTCCTAAGCCACACAATTGCCTTAGATGTCTAACTGGCAGCAGCATATTTAACTCCATAGTTGAGTTAGCAATGCAAGTTTGCTTGATGCTTCTCTAGACTAGGCCGTTGATCATGTTGCCCAAAATGTTTTTCTTAAACATTAACCGTTTGTAGTATAGAAAGATTGTCATATCCATAAAGAGGTGAAAAATTTGTAACTTCGGAGAATGTTAGAAATAAACGTTCAAAAAAGCAAGCAATTTTTCAAAACAAAGTTAAAATAAAATAAATATTTTTGTGATTTTTTAATTCAAAATTTAAAACATAAAATTAAAACAGTAAAGCTTTGAGAATCCCTTGTATGTTTCGCAACTGATATGGAATTTTAACTCTAAACAATAATTATCTAAGGCATTTGATTTATTATATTTTTTCTCGTTAATTACAAGCACTGTTACTAATTTTATAAGTCAACTTGGAGCGACAATATAGCAAGCCATAATATAATAATCTTTCTATAAAAAGTAGCAAAATAATCATCTCTCATTGATGATTTGGCACATTAATCATCACTCACTATCACTACAATTATAATTAACATAATTTTAAGACAGCAAAGATAATATCAAATCAAAATTATTATATTTAAATAGAATAAATTTTTATATTAATTTCAGCAATACTTCATCTTATGAAGTATCTAAAATTGACAATATAATAGTCATACTATAGAAAAAGACATTCTATAAAATTAAGAATTATTTCATTATTATTAATATTAATTATGCAACATAATTAAATTACATAAACAAAGCATGACTGAATTTATTAAAAATTAGACAACATAACAATAAAAACAATAATTATTAAAAACTTAGAAATATAATTTATTCCATAAAAATATAAGAATTACAACACAAATAGAGTTAAAATCCATATCACAATGCATACAAGATCTTCTATTTGCCTAACCAAACTCTCTATACTAATTTAGGTATTATTTTATTATTTTTAATGGGGTCGGAGAAGTATTCTAACAATACCTCCTCCATAGAGGGGATAATGCTAAGCAAGAGGCTCAATAGTTGAAAAACTACTCAAAATGGCCAAAAGACTAAAGAAGGATGCTCAATAGGGGGAGAACCCTTCAATTTATAGTGAAAAAGATTCACTATTACAAATTTTTTAATAATATTTTTATTATTATTTTATTTATTTTTATTATTTATTTATTTATTTAATAATATTAATATTAAATGGCCGCCACCTCCACTAAATTAGCAAAAGCTGATTATACATATCTATACTATTATTATTGCTAGTATTATTATTATTTATTATTTATTTTTTATTTTTGATGATGTCGTGATGCACAACGCGATATAGGTACTATTTTTATTTGTTGTCTGTTTTTGTGCCATTTTGCTTATTTTTCCTCTAAATTTCAAATCTAAGATTCACAAAAACACTTCAATCAATTATTTTGCAAACAAAATATTTATAATAATATTAAAAATATTTATTTTACAATAAAACACACAAAAAATATTTATAAACTTCTAAAATTCCAGTCTCTTTCAGTTTCACACTAACACGATTTTTAAGATTTGGAAATATTTTTAGAAATTACTAAAAATACTATAGAACATATTTATGAACTCAAAACACACTATTAAATATATTAAGACTCAAAATAAAATAACCACACATTATTTTTATGGTTTTGAATATTTATAAACTAAACACATATTTAATACTCCAAAACAACACTAAAAATTACCAAAAATATTATTAAGAATAAAAACGCACTAAAAATATATTTTTGAACATATTTACATACTAAGACACAAAAATACCTATTAAAATAAAAATGCTATTAATTAGAGAATTTAATAAGAAATAAAGTATAAATAAATGATTTAAGCCTTAAAAAATATATACTTTTATGATCTCATCATGCCCCTCAATAGCTTGTTGCTAGTCCCTAGCAATTAAAGCACTAAAATTTTGAAATGATTCATAGAATATCCACACACCACATACCATATAACTATAAATTGACTAACTTAACTAGATAGACCAACTAAACGAAAATTTTATCTGAACAATTTATATGTTTTTTAACAAAATATATGCAAGCCAAACTTAGTGTGAAAAGTAATAATGAATAATTATGAAGTTTCATCCAAAACTAAGAATAAAATTATTATGATATTTTAATTCAAATCACTCCTACAAGCAACAACATTTCAAATTTATTTATTAGAACACTTAGCAAAAACTTAAAATTATATAAAAAAAATTAAACTTTACAATAACTATGGATAGGATAATATTTGGCTCCCTTAAACTTTCTTCATAACCCATTTAACGAGCTTTGGGTCAGTAACTTCCAAACTAGTTGGCCAAGGTATTAAATATTGAAACACCACTTAGAACTTACTTACTTAAGTTAAAAGGCTACAAAACCAAACTAATCCAACTTTTATTCATTAATTTATAAATTATGCACTTTATTTATTTGCATTTCTTTTTTTATTTATTTTTATTCTTTTTTAACTTTGATTTATCATTTAATTAATTTATTTATTTAATTAGTTACATTTGAAAATGTTATTACCTTTAATTATTCATTTTTACATAGCTTTGACTTACTACCACAGTTAAGCATTACAATGCATGTGCGAAAAGAATGACTTACATACACTTTAAAAAATAAACGCATAAAAATGTTAAAAAAACCAAAGTTTTCAGAGTTCATAAAGTTAAATAATTTAAAGAGTAGAAAAAATAATTTTACATTAATATGAAATTGAGGAAGCAAAACAAAATATTATCATATTAACTACTAAGAAACTATTATTTATGAACTTTTTTTGACTTTTTTTTTCAATTTTATCTCACAATAACCAAAAATTTTTATAAAACACACAAAATTTGGAGAAAAAACAAAAAAAAAAAGGCAAAAATTGAAAAAGAATTTTGATACAGCACAATATTGAAGCACAACCCTCTCCCCCAACCTAAATTGTACACTATCCCTAATTTATAAAAAAGAATAGTACGAGCAACAAAAATATTATCTAAATTAGCATAGATGGAGAGATAATCTATAACTAACTTAACAATAACAAAAAATAACTAAACACACAACAATTTATTACAAATTGGGTCTTTTAAAGTCAGATTATCAAGACTTTATTTTTTTTGGTTGAAAATTAAAATCACTTTTCAAATTCTTCAAAATGCGTTTCAAGAGGATGCAAGTATAGATACTTACTAATCACAATGACCATGTCCTTCTTAATCTGAGCTATTTTAAATTAATTATTAAGTAATTTAAGTTCACAGGTTTTTAAGGATATTTTAAAATTCAAAATCAAAATACACATTTTTCATTGAAAATTTATTTGAAAATCCAAACAAAATGTATTTACAAAATCTAACTCATTAGAATGCATGTCGAGAGAAAATTGAAAACAGTTTAACTTCATAACTCAGCCATTCTAAACAAATTTAATTAATAGGCTTCATTTTAAATTTTCAAAACAAGTTTAAAAATTTTTTTAACTTTTTTAAAGAAAATCAAAAAGCCACACAAAAACACACAAAAATATATTACAAAATATATTACAAATGAGGGAAGGTAAAGATATTACTTTAAAGTGTTTTCCCATCTCTTGATGATCTGAATTCAACAAATCTTTATTCAAACTCCACTTTTGATGGACAGTTATCAAAGAACGACTTTCTCCCATAGCAAGTGTCAAAAGACACTACATACAGGTCTTGTGTAAAGATGCCCTCAAGATTGGCAAAATATGAAACATTTAAACTTGTGAAACATTCATTTTATGTTCTTAGTAAGTCTATAAAAATGATGCTAGAAGTGGTGGAGGAGGTGGTAGCCACATAGGATCTTGGTAAGAGTGGTCTTTGGTGAACTCTTGTGGCAACTGAGGTAGAGATCCTAAGACTAAAGGTAATGATTGTTCATCTTCTATAGCTAAGATTTCTTTCTCTTCCTCACATTCCTCTCCTAATAGTTGTTCCTCAAAATTGCTAGGTTTCAAATATTCCTCTTCAATGGTTAGGTCTACTATTTCTTCCTTGCCTAAAGAATCTTTTTCAAATAACTTAAGAGGTTGCTTAATTGACACAATAGATTCTTCTAAGTGACAACTTTATGCTAAGGTATCTTTGACAAGAATGGTTCCATTTTGTTCTACCTTTGACACTGATCGACTTAAAATAATTTTTATTTCCTCTCGATCTTTTTGAAGCTTTCTCAAATTTTTTGATAGGTTTTTTGACATTCTTTTTGTGATCTCTATAAACTCTACTAGGGCTTTCTCCAAACTTTTCTTTTTTAGATTTACTGAAGAATTTTTGGGTTGAAAAGACAGTTTTGAAGTTTAGGTGTTAGGTCAAGTACCTGAATTATTTTCTCTTCTTATATTGTTTCTTCTATTATTCATCCAATAATCAAATTTGGCTGTGTCTTCTATCATGAAATAGGCTTCGTTAAAAGTTTGTTGGTAAAAAGTGATGGTACCATCTCCTCTCTCTACCTGATCACTTGCTTTAGGACTTAACCTACTTATGAAAACCTCTAATAGATATTCCCTAGAAAGACCATGGTGAGGGTACTTATCTAGCAAGTCTTTAAATCTCCACCAAGCACTATAAAATGGTTCCAAGTATTTTGAGAAAAACTTGCAACAAAATGCCGATGAATTTCCCAACAGATTTTTTTAATTTTTTTATTTTTTAAAATTTTTGTTTTTTAATGAAAAATTTTCAAGCTGAATAATGCTAAATTAATTAGATTCCCAAATCATTGGGAGGTCACACTAGACATGCTTAGAATTCTTAACTTTTTTAGGCAAGTGTTTTAGCCTTGTGGTCATAGGATCGAATCCTAACAGTGAGCCTTTTTAACAAATTTTTTTTTTTAAAAAATGTGCAATTACCGAAATAAGCAAAAGAAAAGGCAGCATGCTAAGTCTTTTTTTTTTTATCTAAAATGAATAAAGTAGTGAGTGAAATGCATCTACTGTTATTTTTTTAATTTTTAATTTTTTAATTTTTTAATTTTTTTCACACTAATTAAAACATGTAAATAATTAAAACAATATTTACAAAGGATAGGGATATATTACTTACCTATTTTCCCACTTAATTTAGTAATTCGACAAAGTGATGGCACCTCCCTAACAACACTACCAAAAACTTGTTCGGGTCTAAAAGTATAAGTCTGATATAATCTCATGTATAAGATTGTCCAAGTAATAAAACTTGTGAATTCGAGATCGATCCTATAGGGAAAAGGTATTATAAAGGACCAATATATCAATTGTATTATTCTCAGTTGAAAAGTTTGAGGATTAAAGATAATTTTATTTATAATTTATTTACCATATTTACACGTGTTTTTACTTTTTCCATTTTTAGAATTTTTTTGTTATTTTTGAAATTTCAACAACAAGAAATGTAACTTAAATTTGAATGGTAAATGGAACTTTAATAAGTAAAATTTAACTTAGAAGATGGAACTATAAGTGTAATTAATTTTGAAAGAAATAGTAATTTGAACAAACACTAAGGATTAAAGGTTCAATTCTGGAAATTAATTTAAATATGTTTTAGTTTTTCTAAAATTATATATTAAAAAGGTTTAAGTATGCAACATGTCATCCTTTGTCTACAATAAATCAAGAGCTACTAAACATGTAATGTGCTAATTCTATTACACATGAAGCCCTAAGGAGTAAAATATTATAATATGTTTTTGAAGATATTTTATCATTAAAGATTTCATTTATTATTCATATACCAAATGTTGTCCTCTTTACATTCATATTTGTTGAATGTATGATAAGCAAACAAAAGCTTGAGACTGTCAGTCTAAACCTTTGAGAATCATGAATACGATGGATAGGTTATGCGAAAGACATGATTCTAAATGTGATGGTCTAAATCATAAGATCTGCAATTGAGGGAATATAGTTGGGTGTTTTATTCATGCTAAGATTGTTCCGTTGTCTACATCTCTAACAGGAAACGGCTAGTCTTGGCCTTCAGAGTGGGGCTCAAATAGTAGAAACATTGGTGCATTGTCATAGGTGGTGATATATTGGATCGATGCATAAAGTTGTATTGATTTGGATTAATAATTCCATCTATGCAAATCAATTCCCTTTAGACAATCATAGTGTTGTGTCTTAATCCTAAAATGACTTATGGGCCTGTTATCTTGACTTATGTCTTTTGATGTATCAAAGGATGATATTCTGACTTTATGATGGTACACATACCGGTACGTTAGAGACATGACTTTTGGTAGTGTAGACTTGTTATTCATAGATATGGAATCCATAGCTCTTTTTGTAATGGTCTTCGGATAGTAAGTTTTCTAATGGTGAGATAATAGAACGTAAAATAAAAATAATCAAGAAAGTAAGATAGAATTTATTCTTAAACTGATTATGAATATCCTATGGGGATATGATACACCATGGTATGTCATGGATATATAGCTTATTTGAAGCTTCATAGTTTTATATAGTTCAAGAGCAACTCTAAGCTTTTAGTAGAGTAGCGTTGGAGTTGATAATTAAAAATATATATATCTAGGATATTGTATTTTTTAATTATCGAAGCTTGAACTATATAGGTCCATCATGTCCCACTTTGCTAGCTCATAATAATTCCTATAATGATATAGCATACTCTTCTAATAAATTGGTGACTTATGTTAAATTATTAGATTGGTTGAAATTCAATAGGATCAAATAATTCATGTATGTTTATCGGTTGAATTAATTTTGTGGATTAATTCAAGATAAACATGTTGAATTATTGTGAATATTTATTTTTTAGGGGATTATCCAAATATGGCTGTTTTGATCAAATAACTTCTCTATTGGGTTATTTGAATTAAAACTAAGGCTCTATCTAAAGAATCTTGGGTGGAAAATAAAAGATTCTCAGGGATCATATTATTGCAAGTTTGGTAGGCCGATTTGCTAGTTCGGCCTGCCAATGGAGTAAGTTCGGTAGGCCAATCCCCAAGTTTGTCTGCCAATCTAATGATAATTTGATTATGCTTATTTGACGTAATTATCATCAAAAGTTGATCCAGATTTAAATTTTTAAGGCCTTATTTGATAGTAACTAACCCTAGATCTAGCCTCTATAAATAAGGAGTGAGTTTTTTTAGTTATTTAGATAAGTTAAGAAGTTAAGAGCGAGTACTCTACTATGGGAAACTCTAAAAACCCTTAAAAGCTATTGTTCACAATCAAGAATATTATCTCTAAGTCTTTTCAATTAGTTGGAAGGACAGTCACCAAAGGAAGAGCTGTATGACATGTGCCCACACACACTCTAAGCGTGGATAAAGAACAGTAAAGAAGACCAGTTGGTTGAGGCTCTTCTAGAGCACTTTTCTTTTCACTGATTGCCTGTGTTCTTCTGCATACAAAGGTTAGTAAGATTTGTCATTAATTTATGTATATACTTGCGTTTTGGAAAATAATCTAATTCAATTTTTAAAAAAAATTCTACTACATGCTCATTTTCTAACAAATTTATGTCGGTAATGCGTCAAAAACTTATTTTAGTAAATATATGTGTTTTCAAATTCAATTAACTAAATTACCAACAAAATTTACAATTAAGTAATTTTTGCGCTATTCTCTATCTATGAATAATTAAAGTGTGCCTAAGCATTATCCGTGTCAGCTTGTGTCTACGATAAATCAAAACTTAATTTTGTAAGAGTTTTAGTCAATTTAAGCTTTCTAAAAATGATTTTGACATTATTACAACTTCAAAAACTTTAAAAAACTAAAAATATTTACCTTAATTTTGTCAGAATATCCCCCTCACTCCTCAACACAAGGAAATTTAAAAAGTCATGTTGATAGTAGATGCACACATATTTTTACTAAGCATAATTATTTTAGAACATAGAAACTAGAAAAGATATGTAAGCGGCCCACATTTTTTTGTATCATGTTGATAGTAGATGTAGAATTTTTTTGAATAGACTTTACTAGCGGCCCACGTTTTTTTGTATCATATTTATTTATTTATTTATTTGTCCTTTTTTTTTCTTTTCACGCGTGAATCAGGTGTTTACTATGCAAGATGTGCTACATAATCCAATGCAGCGCAACAAAAGGATGCATAAAAAGGGCACATTCTGGAGCTGCCATGTGTTATCTTTTTTTTCTTTTTTCTTATTCCTTAAGCATTTAGTCTCTGTTTTTGCCCATTTTCATGCCGTTTTTCTCTATTTTTCTTACAAATTTTAAATCTAAAATAAAATAAACAAACTAAAATTAATTATTTTACAAACATAATTTTTTAAATATTTATTTTGTAATAAAACACAAAAAATACTAAAAATAGATAAAAAAAAATTCTAAAATTAACAAACCTTAACAAGCATGCCATTTAAGACTTGAGATTATTTTTAGAAATTACTAGAAATATAATAGAATATATTTACAGACTCAAAACTAATTTAAAAGTATTTAAGACTCAAAATAAAATCATATAACCTTATTTTTATGGTTTTGATTATTTATAAACTAATTAATTATAAAATACACAGAGATTATTCTAAAAATTACTAAAAGTATTATTAAACATAAAAACACATATAAAAGATATTTTTAAACATATTTTCATATAAACACACTAAAATACTAATTATCACACAAATGCTATAATTAAGAGATTTAATGAGAAATAAAGGCATAAATAAATGATTTATGCATTGTAAAATATACACTTTTATGATCTCATTAGCTATTATGTTAGATTATGTTTTTACGCAAGGCTTTATGAAATGCTTTATACTATGAGTTAGAAAAGTATACCTAGTTTATGCTTACTTCGTATATACCATGTTGCAAATAAGGATAAGAGGTAGTCTAACTAAGACAGAAGACAAGGATGGTTGTGTATAAAAAAAGTGTTAGATTAGAAATGGAGTCATGCCATAAAAGAAATTAAGCTCAAACAATATTTGAATGATTATTTTTTGTACTTTTGCTTATTTGAGAATCAGTTCTATTTGTGATATGCTCTTTTGAATGTATTTTTATTGAATGTAATATGCATTTTAGAATTTTAGTTTTATTTTATCGTAACTAGTCCAAATTAATTGTTTTGTAGAAATTAAAACCGCTTGCGTTATATGTGTGAGTTTATATTTGTTAAATGTTTGCTTTTCTAAACTAACTTTTCTATAGGTGGTCGATTATTTGAATGCTTTAGGTGATCTGTTTGGCTAACCAAGGAGAGAGAAGTAAATCCAGTAAGTAGTTTTGAAAAAAAAAATGGATGCTTTTCCTAAGATTTTTCTCCAAGTGTTAACGAACATTTTAAACTTCTTATTAGTAAATATTAAGTTTAACAATAAAAGTTACCTTCCCTATGGAGCATGTAAGGGGGCATTACAGTAATGGTATCAGAGCGGTTTCCCTTTCCAATGCACATCGCCACATGCCTGTTTTAAGTCTTCCAAGTAAATATAAATGCCATTAATCTTCTAATATATAGATATTGAGTTATATTTTCTATAACTTCATTTTAATTATCGTACTAGTTGATAAAACATAGACATGTGTTATTTAGAGTAAGAAGTGATCTTTGTCTCATTATTTATATATGGCAAAGTAGTTGATAGACAAGAAGTGTGATGACACAAGGTTAATTATTTGACTATATTAGTTTTTCTTACAGAGCAAGTTTATTGAGAAGTTGATGAATGATAAGTAACTCAAGAAAAATATAATGATAGTTACATATTTTTATTAAACAAGTCTACGAATTACATATTGTTAATAAAAAAATTTTGCAAGATCACATTAGAGGTCACTATAGAAAGTTCTTGTTTTAAGTCAGGGATTGTAACACATGAGAAATTTTTAGTGTATTATGTATGCAATATTTAAGAGTTATTGCAAGCAATTTTATGTCACAAGGATTTTTTTTAAATCCAAATTTTATGACAAGTATTCATGAAGTAAATTTTTAATGTTATTAAGATGAAAGTTAGACGATGAACGAGAGAAAAGAAAGCTATAAATAAAACTGTCGAAGAACATGTCGTAATTGATTCTACAACGAAAATACAATATAGGAGTTATATTGAATAAAATAATGCAATATAGGAATTAAACTAAATAAAAAGTTGGATAATCATAAAAGAATGTGGAAGCTAGTGGAAGGTTGTAGGAAGGATAGTGACGGTATAAGAAAACTTTTACACAATATAAATTTGGACTGCAAAAGTCAAAGGAAAAGATTGCCTTTTCTTCTTCAAAAGTGTGGAATATTCCACACTATTCTTGATAATTTCATAGGCACAAAATAGGGAGGAAACTAGAACTTTTTATTTACAATTTTGCCACTAGATGGGCCTATAAGTTGCCATGAGCCAAATTGGAATAAAGTTTGGTTCATTTTCTCCATCTTTTTCCACCATGAACTCCACCCCCTCTAAACTAGTTTCACTCAAGATTTTAATTATTCAAAATTCCAAATCATTCTTAGAAACAAGGTTTACCATTTTGGAGAAGATCTCAAAAGTTTTGAGGTAAAAACCCTAACTTACCTTAAGTATGTTTTATGGAATTTCAAGCTTTAAATATGGGTTTTATTAGTTGTACTTTGAGTATAGCTGAAGTGTGTTTTGAATCTATTTTTTAATACAAAATAAGAGGTTTATGATCATTGAAGAGGATACAAGTCTTTGGGAAACTTTTAAACACAAACTTTAAGTTGAATTATGTTTTAATTAGTCATGCATACCAAGTGTTTGAAAAATGTTATGGACAATGATATGAAAAGAAAATTATATGGTTGACTGTTTGTAATTTATGTGTTTGGAGATATGCTAGAAAGGTTGAAAATGGCTCTGTACACATGAGAACAGTGAATTTGTCATAGATTCTGTTGCAAAGAAACTTTGACAAAAATTAAAACAAAAACTAGAACGGTTTTCAAAAGTGGTTATCTACTACGTCAAGTAAGGGGATATTATAGAATGATATTATAGGCTGTGTATAGATAAAACACTTAAAGTATCAAATTTGAAACATAAACAAGGACAAGTAAGCTTAATTAGTTAAATCGTTGCCCTTTTTATTGTAACAGAGATACAACAGATTTCAAAGATTTATATTTTGGAGATGCTTAAAAGGTGAATTAGTCTCTGAGCTCACCAAAAGTTTTATTAGAACCTTTAAGATGAATAATTTTTGTGAAGAAATCTTCCTCAAATTCTAATCAAATCAAGTAGAAAAGGATGGTTTTCAAAAATGTCTATTTTGAAAAGTGGCCAAAAATCCTTCAAGATGTTTGATTTTGGAAAAAGTTAAAATACGAAAGTTGTAGATATCATCAAAACTAATAGAGTTTGTGAAATAAGATTTTAATAATTCCACATAGAATTCAACATACAAAGTTTACAGGAATTAATTACAAAGTTTTTTTAGCAAAATTTTAAAAATGAGCCTGAGTTCTTTGAATTTGCTTAACATTCTTAAGTGAGAAATGTTCCACACAATCTTAAGTGTAAAACCATATGACTTGACTTATGATCTAACAATAGTTTTTCTAAGTTATGAATTGTAGAAACAAATCGAGGATGAAGATTTATACTAACAATCGAGTATCGCTTTAACTGGATATAGAGAGAACTTGTAAAAAGAAAGAATTAAGTTGGAAGTGCTAGAGTAGAATCCCAATAAGCCTAAAAATCTCACCTATGGCATGAAGAAAATAATTTTCAAATACTACATGTATGTTTGAAATTTTGAAATATGCTCTATCCTTACTTATGATGTGAGGATATGATTTTCAATGCTTCATGTTTGATTGAAAGATGTTTGTTATGCTTATCAAGAAATGATGAATGTTTGGTATGCTATTAAGTTAAATGTTAAGTCATGGCATGAAGTATGTTCACTAAGATTGTATGGTTGATAATCCAAACAAGTGAGAAACGATAAAGAAGTATCATACCAACCTCCTTGATGTGAGATATTAAAAGTTCAAGATTAACCCTCCAAACCTAAGGAGTAGATCAAGAAGGTGTAGGTCCCTGCTTGAGGGGAGGATCAAGAAAAGTTCAGTAAAGTTAAGTTATGACCTCATTATTCAATGGTCTTACGCATTTGGTACGTATACTCGGGCCCAAAATTCAACATAGGTAGAATGAAAATGAAGTTTATAATGGAGCATAAAGTTCATAATGAACATTTCATAGAAAATATTTTATGAAAAAATGTTTTATGTTAAAACATTTTATGAAAAAATGTTTATGAGATATATTTTATATCAAATGTTTTATGAGGGTTTATGAGAAAGTTTTATGAGGAATGTTCATGAAAATGTTTTAGGAAAAAAAGGATATACAAAAAATGTTTTATGAAAATGTTTTATGGTAAAGGTTTTATGAGAAATGTTTAATGAGAAAACATTTTATGAAAATGTTTTGGATAGAGGTTTTATGAGAACATTTTATGAAAATGTTTACAAAAGTTGTTTTAAGAAAACATTTTACAAGAAATGTTTTGTGACATATGTTTCAGCTTTTTGAGCAAAAGCTCATTAAATCCCCTTCATGTTGTAGGAGGCAATGTAGAAAGACATTCTGAATGTTACATGAGGTTGGCAAGGTGGTGGAATGAATGTAAAGATTGGGTTATGAATACTGCTACAACTGTTTTTCATGATATTGAATAACTCTATAATTATTAAAGTATGTGTAAATGTTTTGAAATTATTATTCTATTAAAGTTTATGTGGCAACAAAAGTTATAACAGTTTAAAGTATGATTTTAAGAAAAAAAAATTTCTCTGTATTTTCTTACTAGTAAGTAAGATTAGGACTAAGAAATGAAGCTTAAGTAAGTTAAGTAATAGCTCGAGAAGCTGGGCCACCACAGGGATATTTTATTTATTGGATTGACTATATGAATCTTTAAGGCTTAGTGAGGATTGAGGTCTAGTCTACTAAATTGATGACTTAGTTTGGGAGAAAATTATTTACTACAATGTTTTAGCAAATTGAATGGTAACATGTAGTAATTTTTTTATGGATGACTTTGAAATTAGTAGAGACATCATTGCGAAATAAAAAGAGAGACGATGTATTCTAGGAATATTAATCAGGAGGTTAAAGATTAAACATGATATTTTTATTTTCTTTTAAAGGATATTGGTTAAGAAATTATTGAATGAAGAGATAGAGTAGACACATACATTTGCATGGTGATACATGAATTTTTTTTCCAAAAGAATGTCTAAAAGAACTATTATAAGATCTATCATGAATTTTGAAGAAAACAATGTCAAATTTCAAGTCTGGTGTAATTTCAATGTTATAAATAGGATTGGTTATATAACAAATGAGAATATGTACCAGTATATTTATTAGATCACGTGATGTTTTTCTATATATTGAAGTTAAATATGCATATTTTAGAATTATTTGTATATATAGAGTAATGAGTTTGTCGAGTACGATTCTCCCTTGGCAAGCTATAGAAGACAAGTTTACATAGTTGATAGATAACAAGACAAAAAGAAAAATAAGAGAATGAACTTCGCACTTAGATGCATTCTTTTATAAAAGGTAAAAGAAAGAGAAACATAAAAGGACACAAAGAGAGTTCAACATTACATATAATATTGTTGTTAGATGTTTGACAACTTTATTTAGACATGATTTTGATAAAATTTTCATGTGAAAGGATGCTACAAAAGAGGACTTAAAATCTCTTTACATATTTATTACTACACATATTTTGAAGAAGGAATAGTTACAGGAGGGGAGAGTGTGATATCGTAGATCTTTATGCAAATTTTCCCATGTTCATATGCTAAAGAAGTGCATGACATGTCCATGTCCTTAAGCCCATAAAAGAAAAAAAGAAGAAGAAGTTTGTGAGAATACAAGCTATAAGACTAAGTTGATATAGAACTTTGATGGAAAGGAAAGATATTAGGGAATGAAAACATCCATCTAGTCATGTGTTATTGCAAAATTAAGAGATTAAAAAACTATATGGAAAAAGGACTTGAGATTGTGACCTAGGGTTTAAGGACTAATAAAATCACATTAGTTAAAGTACTATAGCATAACCACATAGTAATGGAGGCTATGTGGTAGTGCAAAAATGATATTAGGGCCAAGTTTGAATTATTTTGAGTTTTGAGGACAAAATAAAGTGGGGAGAGTTGTAACACTGGCCATTTTTAAACATTTAAATGAGGAAATTAATGAGTTTGCATGATAATATTTTATTTTATGAAATTTATGTTAAGTAACTAATGTTTCTATCTAGTTATGACATAGATGATGGCCACGTGAGATCGATGTGCTCAAAATGTTCATGTCAAAATTATATGGTATAATGTTGTGTGAGAAAAAATGTAATTTCTATGAATTTATAACATTTGATTACAATAGTATGTTTATATATGTATAACTATGTTGAAATGATTAATAATACAAAAAAATGGGATCAATTCTGAGTTTGGGAGCTCAATAAATGATCAAAACAATGATTTTTAGTATTCTACAAAGCCTGAAATTTGCGTTGCAGCAACCCGATGAGCTGATTTTGACTTTTTACTCATTTTTACTCAGATTTCGAACTCCAAACTTAGCCAGTTTGATTTTTAACTAATTTTGACCTGATAATTCAATTCCTAGTCAACCAATATTAGGAAACCAACCTAAGATTTTATTTTTAAATTAATTTGGATGATTTTAAAATTAAACTAGGGTTTTCATAATTCACATTAATACCTAAAAATATATCTATAAGCCATAAAGACATTATGTTTCCACTTATTTTTTCCTTTTCTCCTCTCAAATACACATTCATAATGATCCATTACTACTAAAAAAAAAATTCTTCAAAAAAGCCTCAATCATTTGTCTAATTTGGAGCCGACATTTATCACTCATCATCCTTCCTTTTAAGCTATTGAAGAAGAAATTCATTCTTGAAAATTTATATGCAAGGCTTTGTGTTTGTTTAAGTGAAAGTTAGTAAAAGTTTAAGATTAAAGGAATGGTTTAATGGTTTTGATTGTTATAATTTTTTATGATTGATAAGTATGGTTTTTTTGATGAATATGTTTGGAAAATCATTCTTCTAAGACATGAATACATATACATGTTATATTGTCATAAAATATAAATTATTGTGTTATTACTTTGATTATGATAGTATATTTTTATGGTTGTGAATATTTACATTCATGTGATATGATGGAGTTGCATGAAAATGTTGTTTGGATATCGGTCTGCTAATAACTCAAGGTTAAAATCATTTTGGATGTGACCATTGGTCAATGTGTTTAGAAGTTCCTATATTTAATAGAAACTAGTAGTTGTTCATATTACATCATACTGTTCCTACATAATCTCATTATTTATAGTGCACTTATTTAATGACTCGCTACATTAGTGGCTAAAATAAAACCATTCCATTCATGGAAATGACCTATATTAGTAATACTCAATTAAAGATTTTATACTTTGATTAAATTTAATTGTATGTTACCAGCCCATTAAATTGTCATCCTTAAATATTACCCTATTGTATATAACACTTATATGCAATATTTAAGTTCACATAAATAATTATGAAATTTTAATGATATTCATAAATTATTTAAAATACATGCATGCAAATACCACCAAAAATTCGCTTTATTTATTTATAAGTATATCTTTTGCAAAATATCATATGCTTTGAGAACATCTATCCTAACATGCATGCCTACTATTTTAGCTACTTTGGGAATCCATAATAGCGAATTGAAATAACTTGTTAGAACTTAACACTCCTTTAAAACAAAAGCAACCTCACAAAGTAATGTGAATGGCCCTTAATTTCATATAGTTTGATTTTCTTTGTAAACCTTCCCCTCGCAATATCACGGTTGAGAAAAATAATATAAAACATTTTTTTTACTCTTTTAAGCTATCGGCTACTGTAGCACCCACCTAACATAATCCTAAAAGACCCATCTAGTTACATCAAGTAGTGTTACATCTTACCTTTTTACTTATGTCAACCTTAATATGCCATTCAAAAGAAGTGTAAAAATATGAACAAATTTGAACTTTTTAAAAAAGTTTTAATTAGTGAGGAGATCAAAACATATGTAATACACCCCAAAAGGCTGGCCAAATATATATAATAAAATACATGTCTCGAAAATAGGCTCAGCCATGTACCACATACGATCCCTCTGGCTCACAAAAATGCATATACAATAAGACCATAAAATAACAAGCCAGTTAGTCCATATACATTAACCTCGAGCATTGGGAGTGGACCAACCAGCCATCTAGTCCTCAGCTAGTGCTAGGACGTGCCTTCATCTACATCACCACAAAAATGAATGAGCTAATGCCCAGTAAGTAGAATTATGCAAGCATGAGTAGCATTTAAGTGAATGAGCTCAATTAATATATGTTTGCCCTTTAACTTTTGACTTTAGCATTCTTTCATTTCATTTACTCTTCACTATATCTTTCATACTCTCAACATAGTGTGCACACTATTTAGTGTTTCTTGGAGGGGAAGTATTACACCCCAGATGCTTAAATCATTGGCATCCTAGACTCTTAACATCTCACATGGCATCCCAGATGCCTAATCATTGCATCCATGATGCTTAAAAGTTTCACATCATTACGTTCTAAATCCTTAGAGTCTTGTCACAGCTTACCACTATAATCAATTTCACATTTTTCATAATTCTTTACATGTTGGCATATATTTGAATCACAACATGTAGTGTAATGCACATAACTTTGACATGTCAATTCACAACATTAAATGTATAACAAATATGGTGATATAGGTAAAATTCTACTTACTTTACTTAATGAGACTCTCAATTAAGCTCTTGTGGGGTCCGATGCTTCACATCTCTAAAAGATTGAAAATTTCTACTTACATTACCACCAATCCGACAATATTTAATAATCAAACATTAAGGAGCACATTTTCCTATTTAAATATTTCTTTTAGGTAATATTTATGAAAATAGATATTTTCAAATCTCAAATGCTTTAAATGATATCAAAAAGGGACTTCGAGGGCCCGAAAACAATTGACTAGGCCATTTGGCCTAGTCTAGCGGAGGGCTAGCCAAAGGCTGGCCGAGGCAGCCCTACCCACACACATGAGCTACCCAAATAGGTTGCATGCAAGCCCTGTGTCTAGGCCTTATGCGAAGGCTGCTGGCCTAGCGCGGCCAGCTAGCCTAGGGGAAACCGTTTCAACCTCCGTTTAGTTCGTTTTAATTTCAAATGATTCAAACTTTATTCTAAAAGTTTTGCCATAGTTTTTGCTATATTTTAAGACTCCCCAAAGATTAACTATACCTTGAAACACCTGTTTCCAACCTATGGATAAATTTTAAATTCACAAAATATCAAAACCTTCATAAACCATAACATCAATACATCTTAGGAACCAGGTTTAGTTTTAAGCCTATAACTCCCAAACCAAATTAAATTGCTAAAACTATTTTAAAAGAATTTAAAAACATATAAATGAACATATTCTCAAAATTTTAACTTCAAAGGAGCCTTCTACCTGATTCTAGACAACCACTAAAAATGAACTTGAAACCACCACTTCCTAATTGAATTTGCTTTTTACAGGGATGTTTTTGACATATTAAAGGTCATTAGGCTCAAATATCTCATCAAAACTCAAACAAAGACCCCCTGAAATAGCACCAAACATCCTATAAACTGAAATAGCTTCTTACTTTGACCCAGTTAGGTTTTTCTTGCAATTAGGCACCCAAAACTTGACAAACCACCAAGGAATTTTCTTTTTCTCTTAAAAAGGGGATTTTTCGATGAAGTTTCAGAGCTTGGAGAGTCAAACTTAGAGGTTTTAGGTCTAAATATGGCACTTAGTTGCTTATATGCTTTTCAAACAACCAAGAACACACCTAAAATAACTTTACCATGAGGTGGTTTCTCCTTGGTTAGCTTAATGTCTATAATTCAACCTACTCACCTCCTTAATAAGGTGTTAAACATTTATACAAAAGCTCAAGTACAAATAAGGTCATGGCTAATCATTTTGCCTAACAAATTTGGTGCATACAGCCATACTGAAATTTTGGTACACTACATGTAACACCCACCATCTTCATGTAATGGTTAATGATAGATGAAGCCCAACAAGGCTGGTAAGGGAAAAGAAACTAGCTTTGACACTAATGCTAAAGGAAAGTGTTTCCATTGTGATCAGCTTGGCTATTAGAAGAAAAACTGTAAGAAATATCTTAAGGAGCTAAAAAAGAAAAAAAATGAAGGTAAATGTGATTTACTAGTTTAAGAAATATACATTCTAAAGAATAAGTTCTCAACCTAGGTAGTTGACTTGGGAGCCAGTAACCATGTTTGTTCTTCTTTACAGACTCTTAGATCTTCACAAGAGCTTGTCGATGGGGAGTACACGATAGTCGTGGGTAATGAAGCTAGGCTTTCATCTAAAGTAGTGGGAGGAGTTAGACTTCAATTTTGGAATAAATATTTAGTTTTGAACAATGCTTATTTTATTCCAGGTTTTAGAAAAAAAATTAATTTTTGACTCTAAATTAAATGAACAATTATTTAAAGTTTCTTTTTATAATGAAAGTGTTACTATATCAAAGAATGGTTTAAATATATGTTCTGGAAAACTCAATGATGATTTATATTTTTAATACACCTCAAGCTAACTAATAAGCTCGTGTAAAGCTTGTTTAATTAGGATAAAGAGTATTAATGTGTTCAATTACATTATAAATGCTATGGTTTACTTAAAATATTAATTTAAGTATAAAAGAGTTTTGAAACTATTGTTTCATTCATTTTTCTCATTTACAACATATGCAACATCCAAAAATGGGATGTGGAGTATACTAGCATATACAAAGTTAGTAATATATCTGTTTACAAAACCATAACAAAGCTGCTAATTTTGACAAAAACTGAGTTTCAAAATAACCTTCAAAAGCTAATCCAAAACATGGCTATGAACAAATCTTTTTTTGGCAACTTTGGATACCCAATAAACCCCTAACTCTATATATCCTCACCAGCATTATAAGAACTATAATGAGCTAAAGCCTCAGTAAGCACAAACTAATTTATGAACATAAACATTAAATGAAAATGCAATCAAACATATTTTATCAGTTTCCTTTCAACAATTCTCTCTCTTTTTTTTGGGTACCATTGGAGTGTGGTACTTAATTAGTAATGATAGGCCATGGTTTTTAGAACCTGTTTTTTATAATTTGGCCAACACAATAATATTAATATGAGGTTTCCATCTTGGTCTTTAAACCTTAGGTATTTGTAGTAATCAGTCTCAGTCTTTGTGAATTTTCTTATCTTGATTTTTCAATCTTGAAGTATTCACCACTTTTAATTAGGTTTGCCATTCCCACCCACATCCTGTGTCTACCTGACCACCAATTAAGCACCATGCTTCCATTTTTGTTAAAACCTAATTTCCTTTTTAGTTCATATCACATTTTCTAATGTACATGTCATGAATCATGAATGCTTTTCAACAATCTATATTATTATCAAATCAAAACATTTCAATTAATGCACCTTAAAACCTAGGTCACATTACATAGTTCTTGTGATGCAGTAAATAGATTCTATTTACCTTAAGTTTAATTTGCATTGAGTGAAAAGATCAATCCTCTTAGAAGATAAGATGTGCTAAGGGCCTAACATTATAAAATTATATACCATTCAATTTCTTATAAACCAAACTCCTTGATATGAGTCATAGGCTCAAATCATAATGGTTTTACATCAAATCAAACATAAAATAGGCTGAGTAAAAAAATGTCATAATACATACTTATGGCTAAGAAATATGCTATATTAGTAGAAATATTATTAAACATAGAGATTGTAACGCCCCTTTACAGATATCACAGATGTCGTTACATTCATCCTTATTACCATTATTTAAGACAAACCATTTAAATAAAGTAAAGTTTATTAAACATATCCCAAGATCCATGCATACAATTTTTTTTTAAACTAAATACAAATATTTTGAAACCCTTTATATTTATTTAAATAGTTTATCAACACTAAAATAATAAGAACATAATTTAAATATTTATTAAAACAACTTTTAAAATCTGTTTTAACAGTTCGGTAGGCCGAACATGACCAACAGTTTGAACTTCAACACCAATAGGCCGTCTGAGGCTCTGCAAAACTGGGGTTACTAAGATCGACAGGCCGATACAGCGTAATCGGTAGTCCAATCAATAATGATTGGAAGGTTGATCATCCACAAAATAAAGAAAACATAAAACAAGTCCTATTACACTATAATGCAGAAAGTAAACATATAAAGAAAAAAGAAAAACAGTTCATAAACTTTAAAATTCCTTCTTGGCGTTCTTTTATTTTCAATCCAACATTCCTTGCGCACACACCCGTTCTTGCCCTCCACTTATTCCATGATCCTCTTACCTTTATCTACAACATGATCATAAACTAAGTAAGCAAAAGCCTAGTAAGTACACTTTCCTATCTCACAACTTAAAACATTTTATGAACATCTTTATGCAACATCATAATCATAATCATTATCAACATAGTAGTGCACTTGACACGGTTTCATATGGAACATATCTTTCATTACATTATCCATATTGAAACTTCATTGATTTTATCTTTGAGGCCCAAGTGTTGCACCATTATCATCATCATAGACATGCCGTCATGAGAGGAGAGGGTAGCTAATTCCAAACCAAACACGACAAGTCCAACTCTAGACATCATAAACATTAACATAGACATAGGATGTGCAGCACTTATTTAGGTAATATATATATATATATATACACTTTTAATTTTGAAATATTAAAGAGTGATAATCTGTTTTGAACAAATTAATATATATCATAGGGTCTATTTAATTGTTAAACACAGATGATAGGTTTAGAACAGATTAATAAATTTCATGAATCCATTTAAGTATTAAACAGAGATTAATTAATTTTGTTATGAATAGATTAATTACATGGACCCCCGCCAGGTGTGCCGCCCCTTGATCCTGAATTGATTCATCACATAAATCGTTTTGGTCATAATAAAAATTTAACTTTAATGAAATTATATTATTATGTTTATGTGTTTAGTGTGAACTGCATGTCGCTTTGATACCACTGTTGGGTTTTGTTAGATTTTGTGATTCAAATAAGTAGCTAAAAATCAAAATTAATTCCCACAAAACCCTCACAGGATCCATGCAATTCGATTACATTGATAAGAAATTTACAGAATCTTACCAGGACGACAAAAGGGGCAAGATTGTTGGAAGAAGAAGAGCTGGTTCACTCCGGTGACACCCTAACTTGAGCATTTTGTATTTGAGATTAGATTCAGACGTTGTTACTTAGAGCAACGCCCTCTACAAGTATCCACAAGAACAGACTCTCCCAAAACCGAATTGGTGTGCTAGCACCCTCTCCTTGCATTAAATGACTCTCTCTAATTTTAGGATTTTTAATGGTTTTACCTTTTAGAATAAGAGAATGCCTTTTCTCTTCTAATTCGGCCAAAAAACCTTAAAACAGATATATATATATATATATATATTGACTTTAAGAAAGAGTCAGATTTTAACTAGGGTAAGCTATAATTCAAATATGATTCATAGAATCTAGACAATGTTAGTACATTGAATCTGGACATTATCAGGTTCATTGAACCTAGACATAGTAAACCCAAAATTCATTTTTAGTCTGTTCTAAGTGTGTGACCCTGTAGGTTCACATAACATTGGTAGTGGGCTTGAAATTCTGTTCTGGCCCATAAATCATAAGCGGCCTCTAGCAAGACATTATGATTACCTAAGTTATGCGAATGTCAATAATCTGATATAACCTTATATACAATAAGTATCCTTTTGTTACTAGATACCTTGATTAAACATAAGGCATAGTTTATGTCATCCTTATACTATTCAATCATATTATTTCTCAATCTTAAGTAGACTAATATTAATAACCCTTATCAATTCATTCTAGTATGGCCATACATTTTTCTTCAGTCTAACTTATCGAGGAGGCCATAGATATCTTTCTCATAATAAATGAGAGACAAATTCCTTCTTAATCACTCTCGTTCCTCATATGATTCACCCTATATCTAACAACAATCCATTCCATCATCCTATTAAAGATAATATTAGAATGTGTCAAAATATAGAACTTGTCATGTAGGAAATAATGGTGATTTCAGGTCAGAGGACTAGGATGATACTATTGTGATTAGAATCACTTATGACAATTATCCATGCAGTATTCTCATAGCGGGTCGATCCAATACATCATTTCTCAAATATGTATCTATGAGTTGACTTAGTATCTCATACACATGATTAGTAAAACATAATCTTCAATCAAACTTCATACTAGTCTTCATTCATTATTATCCCAATAATAATGACCGACTAGGGATAATTTAGAATAAAATTCAATTTTCACCTAAGAGTTTTACTATCAAGTCACATACTTGATGACCTTAGGCAGCATTATCTATTTATGAAATTAGAATAAAAAACAATAATGAAAATGCCCCTTTATTAATAAAATGCAAATGTAACAAAGTCAAAAAATGGTCATTACATAATTGGCACCAGGACACATCACTAACAAAGAGAGGGGTGGCTAATCTCAAACTAAACACAACAAGTCTAACTTTGGACATCATAAACATTAACATAGACATAGGGTGTGCAACACTTATTTAGGTGATACATTTATATATATACACACACTTTTAATTTTTGAAATTTCTCATCATCAAAACATGCATAAGCCTTCTTGTGCATCAAAACTTTCAAAATAGAACATTAAATAAAATCATCATAGGAATCATCATGAACATAAATTTCAAACTTTTCATAAATCTTATCATGTTGCAGGTGAAAATGTACTTACTTGACTTACTTACTAAACCTTATCTTAGATGATGTCGTCGCGATCTCAATGTGCTTACTTCTTGGAATGTTCATGTCATACATCTATATATAAATAAAATAAATTTTCATTTTCATAAAATCATCTAGTTCTATAAGACATCATTCATACTTCCATCTCAAGTAACGCAAGAACACACAAGTACATTTTACCATCTTACAATTGTTCATGCAAAACTCTATGATATAGTAACTTGCCTGACCCTTAAAGATACACAACTCAATTATTCACCATTCATACACAATTGAGGCATGAAACTTTGTAGGGACATAATTAACATATATATAAATTACCCTAATTTTTCTTTAGCCATAAAAATTCCATTATATTGCTAAAATAAGTCACACAATATACAACACAAAAGCAGCTAGCAATAACAAAACTATAAGCAACCTTAACTAACCTTCATAAAATAAATTATCTATATAATAATATAATTTCATTAAAATTCTGCATATAATAGACACATAAAACTACAACATATTCAAAAATTAGCTTCAAATAAATTTTCAACAATTCAAAACATGCATTAAAATTCAAAGACCAAATAAATTCTAAATACCTAAAGTAGTGAGCAACACACGATCATCGTACTCAAATAATTAAAATAAAATTACTTTGACCCTAAAATTTTTGTGATGACCTATTAACATGTAAATATAGTATGTAAAAAGGTCACACAAACAAGAAGTCCATCATTCATTGAATAGATAGCCATAAAACTTAACCTTAAATGAAGTTTAACAATGTATGCAAGATTCATCATATCACTATGAAACTTTATAGACCATAACTTAACATATACATGAACATATCTATAAAATTTCATGAAAATAAACATTTGTTTTACCTATGAACAGAGACTGCATTTTATGAAATTTTTACTAATCAGCAACAAATAGTCTAGGAGTGACAGAGAATGAAAATTGAATAACTTAGCATAGAAAATTCCAAATAACTTGAAACTTTAAGGAACATTACATAACACATATATAAACATCATATTATATTTTCATCAAAAATTGAAATTCGTAGACAAAGTTATGGAAGTCAAAACATAGAGAAATTACAATTTCAAAAGTAAACCTGGAATAAATTTCTTACCTCAAAATGATTCTTCTCAATTTTTCTTGAATTTGCCTAAGCATAAACCCAATATTTCATTCAAATATTTGCAAGAAAAATGAGGGAGAGAAGAGGATGAAAATGTGGAGAAAGAAAGAGAAAACTAGGAGAACTTTAGAGAAAGAGGGAAAGCGACATTGAGAGAGTGATATTTGTGAAAACTAAGAATGGTATGAAAAGGAAATAATCTTCTCTATACTTGAAATAGATTTTATTTGAAAATAAGGGTGTATATGCGTGTATGATGGGGAGAGATAAGGAAAAAGTCCAAGATGTGCTCTAACTACCAAATCTCATCTTTTCAAATTAGAAAACCTTATCACAAAATCAAATTATCTTCAAAAAAAAGTCAAACCTTTCCTAACATAGATAAGGAAAGAGATAAAAATATATCAATTATTTAGTATTTTCACAACAAATCAAATTAATCATCAATGCCACAATTTCAAGAATTATCTACTGATTTCTCATGAGCAGCCTTCAGCCTACCAAAGTTGTGAGTTCGGTCTATTGATAAAATCTATCGACCTACCATTCCAACAGACAATTCGGCTTGTCGAACTAGAAGGATCAACCTACTAAAGTACCACATTCAATATTCCATGCAATTAGAAAATTAAATATTTGTCATACGTACATTATAAGTGACATGAACATCTCAAGCACATCAATTCCACATGACCATCACTTGTCATAATTCTCAAATAAATGGTAAATTAACATTATATCATAAAGAAAATACTTAACATCGCTAAATATTTATCATTAACTGTTACATGGAAATTGATGAATGTTACAAAGATTAGGTGTTCAATCATCTCAATAAACATGCATATCTACACATTCTTGTAGCAAATTACTTAATAATTTTACCTCTTTCTAGCCAAAATGAGGTTTTCAATAAATCGCTAACATTTTCAATATTAAATGTCATTAAGGGAAGTACATAATCTTATAAAAATAGCCCAAAATATGAGAATCAAGTGTCGCATGAACTTGATTTTCCACTTAGCCTAGTTTTATATTTTCATTCCATAAATTCAAAAATAGCATTCGAACTAATTTCAAGCCACTTATAAACATTAAAAATTGTTAAATAAACACTTAAAATTAATTGAAATAAATGAAATAATTAGATTCTACAAAAGTTTCAATTTTGCAAATAAACTAACTCAACTAGCTTAGTTTTTCTTCAAACACATTGAATCTGAATTTCCAACACTATAAACAAATAACTAACTTTAAAATTGCATCAAAACACCATTACTTCATTATAAAATTATATAAAAATGAAATATCTTGTAAGGGTTCAACTTCAAAAAGCTCAAAATCCACTAATTCTTAGCTTAAAAGGGTGAGAACAAGGGCTGTTTTGTAAAATCCAAGTTTCTATGGTCTTGTTTCAGTTTTTATGAGCTTGAAGACTTGAAAAATGGAGAAAATAAAGTGGGAAGAGTGTTGGACATTTTTAAGATTGCTGGAGAAAGAAAGAAGTAAAATTGAACATTTTAGTTAATTAAGATTAGTCAAAATTAGGTAAGTGAAGTGAGGAAGTTATTGGGTGCTTTTGCTATCCTTTTCTTGGATTTGACACATGAAAAGGGTGCTATGTAAGAATAAATTTCAGCTAATTGTTAGCCAATTAAATCAAGCACAAAGCAGTGTAACTCAATTTTTTATAACCTAATCAACAAACTAATCAAATTGAGCCATTTTATATACTTTAATGCTAATCAAATCTAGCTACTTCAAATATATAAATTGGCAAAACAATCAATTTAGAATGCATTTAATATAGAAAACACACTTTGTAATCTATCTTGTAACCGTTAGCATACCAATTTTCCTTAACTAAGAAACTAAGCATTTCACTACAAATATAAGCACATTTATGCATGATTTAATATTAAAAATAATAAGTACTCATACTCGTAAAAATATGCTTTCTACATGCTCATAATTCTATAACATATGTTCGCTAAATGTATAGATGTGCAAGATGCTTATTACTGGCTAATTGTGAGTTAATTGGGCCATACATAAGATGCTCATTACTAGCTAATTGTGAGTTAATTGGGCATTACAATATTTTCTTTAACCTAGTCCTAAACCACTGCTTAATACTAAAATGTTGAAAGTTGCTGAACCTAAGAAAAAAAGACAAAAGATTTCTCACAAAAATGACACATATTTATGGCATCTTAGACTTAGACATATTAACCTAAATAGGATTGAAAGACTAATAAAAGATGGTCCTTTAAAGGAACTAAAAGTTAGTGAACTCTCAATCTGTGAATCTTGTCTAAAAGGTAAGATGACCAAGAGACATTTCTCAGCTAAAGGTACGTGAGCCAAGGAGGCTCTCAAGTTGATACATATCGATGTATGCAGACCTTTAAAAGTCCAAGCAAGAGGCAGACATATTTAGATATAGTTATGTTTACCTAATGCACATCAAATTTGAAACTTTTGGAAAGTTAAAGAAATTTTAAGTGAAAGTTGAAAAAAATTAAGAAAGCAAATCAAGGTACTTCAATCAAATTGAGGTAGTGAGTATCTTGACACAGAGCTCATGGACCATTTCATAAAAAGCAGAATAGTTTCGCAACTCACTACACCAAGAATGCCACAACAAAATGGTGTTGCTGAAGGAGAAATCAAACTCTAGTCAACATGATGAGATCAATGTTGAGTTATTCTTCTCTACCCATATCCTTCTAGGGATATGCCTTATGAACCGCAGTTTATATTCTAAACTTGGTTCTATCTAAGTCTATATTTAAGAGGCCTCTATGGTTGTGGAATAGCTAAAAACCTAGTATGAGGCACGTCTGTATATGGGGCTATCTAGCACATGTGCTAAAGGCTAAGACTTGGAAGTTGGAACCTCGTTTGGAAGTCTGTATCTTTGTAGGATATCCTTAAGCTACAAGAGGAGGTATGTTATATAGTCCTAAAGATAAGAAGGTATTTGTATTAAAAAAATGCTACTTTTCTTGAATATGATTACTTGAAAGATTTCAAACAAAAGAGCAAAATAATTCTAGAAGAGTTACTTGCTAGCCAGATTAGCCCATAGCAAACAAGATTTATCGATGTGCTGGCAAGAGTTGTCGAAGATCAAACCAAAGAGGCCACAACTTCTAGTTAGGCACCTCCGGCGCTTCGTTGTAGTGGTAGGGAAATTAGATTACCTACTTATTACTGAGGAAAAGCACAGTTAGTCATTGTGGGTGATGGTGAGGAAGACCCATTGACTTACAAGTTGGCAATAGAAGATTCTGACAAAGAGAAGTGATTGGAGGCCATAAAACTTGAGATGGAATCCATGTATTCAAACTCAATCTAGGAACTTGTTGATCCTCTCAAAGGGGAAAAATCTATTGGGTGCAAATAGCTCTACAAGAGAAAGAGAGGAATGGATAGGAAAGTAGAGACTTTTAAAACGAGGCTAGTAGCCAAGGGTTACACTTAGAGGGAGGGAATCGAATATGAAGAGACTTTATCCCCGATTGCTAAGTTTAAAACCATTTGGATGTCTTATCAATTGCTGCGTTTTATGGCTATGAAATGTAGCAGACATATGTTAAGACGGCATTTCAAAATAGCTAACTTGAAGAAAGCATCTACATGATGCAACTAGAGGGTTTCATAGCTAAAGGTCAAAAGCAACAAGTCTACAAGATGCAAAGGTCTATTTATGGACTTAAGCAGGCTTCTAGATTATTGAACATCAGGTTTGATAAGGTTATTAAATCCTAAGGCTTTGAATAGAATCAGGATGAACTATGTGTTTACAAGTACATAAGAGAAAAGAAAGTGATCTTCTTAGTATTTTACATTGATGACGTCTTACTCATTAGGAATGATAAGGAATCAAATGTCATAAGTTAAGGAATGAGTAGCCAACCATTTTCAAATTAAAGATTTAGGATAGGCAAGCTATGTTCCTAGGATCCAACTTATAAGGAATCGTACAAAGAAACTTTTGGCATTATCTCAACGTACATATATTGACAAGATGCTTATCGAACATGGAATGCATAACTCTAAGAGAGGGAATTTGCCTTCTAGGTATGGTATTCATCTCTCTAAAGAGCAATGTCCTAAGACCCTAAAGAGGGAAGAAGAGATGAGTCATTTCCCTTATACATTGGTAGTTGGAAGCCTAATGTATGCTAGACAGTGTACTAGACCTGACATCTACTGTACAATAGGGATAGTCAGTAAGTTTCAATCAAATCCACGATTTGATAATTGGATGGCAATGAAGTGCATTCTCAAATATCTTTAGAGAACAAGAAATTATATGCTTGTGTATTTTGGAGGAGATTTATCTCTTAACAGTTACATCAATTTTGATTTTCAATTGGAGAAGGATGATCGAAAGTTGATCTTAGGATGCATGTTCACTCTTGGTGGTGGAGCTGTTGTCTAGAGGAATGTGAAACAAGAATGTGTTTTCAAGCTCGATGATGGAGGCTAAATATGTGGCTACTTGTGAAGCATCCATGGAAGCAGATTGGCATTGAAAATTCTTGACAAATTTGGAAGTTGTTCCATATATAGATAAGCTGAATAGGTTGTACTACGACAACAGTGTAGCAATCGTAAACATTAAAGAGTCAAGAAACCATAAAGGCACAAGGCATGTACAGAGAACGTATTATCTAGTTCAAGTTATATACCGTAGAGGTGATGTGACAATATTGAAGATTACATTGAAAGACAACCTAGCATATCCATTCATGAAGACCTTACCAATCAAAGTTTTCGAGAAGCATCTAAAGAGATATGGATTAAGAGACATGTCTCATTTGCTTTAGGGCTAGTGGGAGTAGTTAAAATAGATACCCATAAAGCATATGATGTTTTAAAATAGACATATTTATAAATAAATAAAGTTAATTTATTCATTACATTTGTGTGTATGTATTTTGAATACTTTAAGATTATCATTAAAATTTCATAATTATCTATATGACTTCAAATATTATATATAAACGTTATATACAAGATGATAATATTAAAGGATTATAATTAAAATGGTCAGTAATATATAGTTAATTGTTATATTTAATTATTCAATTAAAGTATGTAATCTTTAATTGAGTATTACTAATGCATGCCATTTCTATTAAGAATGGAATGGTCTTATCCAAACTTTGAATGTAGTAAGTCATTAAATGAGTGTATTGTGCATAATGAGATTATGTAGGATCAACATGTGATAAGATGTGAATAGCTAATAATTTTTATTAAATATAGCAAGTTCTAATCACATCTCCCGATGGTCATATATAAGATGATCTAACTCTTGAGTTATTAGCAAACTCCTATTCATGGATTTATATCTTTTGACTTATTCGATATGGATTTGAGAATCAAATCTTATTTCTTGTATCTTAGAAGCATAATGAAGTAAGTAGCCGAGAATATTAATATTATAAAATGGAATCCATTTCTTTTCTAACAAGTAGATAAATAATTCTCTTAAATATTGATTTGGGGCTTGAATAATAGCACTCAATTCATGATTAAGTTCTTAAATTTATTATTCATTAGAGAATTAATAGCACTCAAGAATAAAGAAGTAATTAGAGAGGTTAATGAATTTTAGGTAGCTCTAATTATGAATTATTTATGGAGGATCGACTTATATGTA
This sequence comes from Artocarpus hirsutus, assembly GCA_946598075.1. Taxonomy (NCBI): domain Eukaryota; kingdom Viridiplantae; phylum Streptophyta; class Magnoliopsida; order Rosales; family Moraceae; genus Artocarpus; species Artocarpus hirsutus. The sequence continues at coordinate 91,414 of CAMOHE010046460.1, read as the reverse complement.
ATGACAATATCAAATAGATGACTATTTGATATGAGCAAATTGAATATCTATAATTTCAAGAGTACAACTCCCAGCATTTAGTGGAGTTAGATTGGAATTAATAAAAGAGTAATATGTTAATTAAAGAGTTTAATTTATATATTGATTTTGTTGGAACTTGAAATTATAGGTTCATTAGTCCCCCGCCATCCTTGTAAACACTGTTTAGACAAGTGCATTTATTGTTTTAAATAACTAATTTAGAATTATGAAATTTTAAATTAAATATCACTCAAAATAAATTAATATGAATTAATTTATATGTATTAAATAATTAGATTGTTTAATAAATAAAATAATTAATTTTGAAAGTCAGACAATGGGTGGGTCACACTTATGTGTTGCACATAATGGAAGGATCCCACTGTGTTTAGCAGCCAAGCACAAAGAGAAAAATCTTCTTGTATACGTCAAAGATTGTTTACAAAGTTTTCATATTTAGTATTTCTAATTTTGAACAAATGTGATTTAATTTAAATATGAAAAGTTTAAAGTGGAGATAAATGAGATTAGGTAACAAATAGTTTCTCTTTCCTTCTCCTTGAATTGGCGCCATACACAGATAAGTTATCTTTGTGTGTGGCGCCTATGGCAGTGCAAGAATGAGAAACTTGTATCTTTTTTAATTAAATATTTGATATTAAGATTAAAATAAAAAGACTTTCCAAAATTGATTACCTCTCTTGTTCTTTATAAATAGAGGTCTCTTCTATTCATTTAGAATATATTTAAGACTAAGAGTACTTTGTAGAAAAGCAATCATACAGGCATGTAGAGAGAAGTTAAGAAAAAGAAGAAGAGTTCTTCTATTTTTATGACTTAAATTAGTCGAGCAATCACTAGTAACCATATTCCTTCTACACCCACATGTACGTCTATCCGATGCCGATGACTAGGCGAGGAAGATGTTAGTTTCATAAATAGAAAATGTCCTTTACAATCCTTATTCTGGTTCACCTTCGTCTCTCTTCTAGTTAGCAAAGTATTTACTTATTTATTATTTTACAAAAATTTTTGAGAAATTCTTATTATATATGATCCACACTATTATCATGTTTTCGCTATATTTTGTGAAAAATGTTTTCCAAAACCAACAATTTCCTTATTCTAAAGTCGATTCTTTATTGTCCTCGATTTCTGTCACTTCCCTCTTTGTTATTCCTTTTGCTTCTAGTTCTCCAATTTCTATTGCTTAACCATCTTCCACTTCTATTTCTTCTTTATCTTTTCCTTATGATCTGTTGCCTTGTGTTGTTCCCATTCCTTCAATGCCTTCCACTCATACTAATAGTTCTCTATCTCGTGCTATTAAGTCCACTCCTCCACTTCTAAACCCATGGTCCCTTTCCATCCCATGGTAATCGGTCCTAAGACTGGCAAATTAAAACTTAAAGTGCTTATGAATAGTGATCCTGTGTGTGTTGTGTCTTGTGAACCTATTTCTGTTATAGATTCTTTGGCTGATCCTCGATGGAACAGGCTATGGATGATGAGTTTTAGCCTTACAATGCAATCACACTTGAAGCTTGGTGCGCTATTTAAAAGATATGAATGTTGTGTCTAATAAATAGGTGCTTTAGATTAAATACAAGAAGGATAATTCTGTAGAGAGGTTTAAAACTTTCTTGGCCGCTAAGAGCTTTCAACAAAGCCCTAATTTAGACTGTTTTAAAACCTATAGTCTTGTCAATAAAGCATCTACCATTTGTGTTATCTTTACTTTGGTTGTAACTAATGGTTGGGATAATCAACAAGTGGATGTGAATAACACATTTCTAAATGATGATCTTCTTGAGACTATTTACATGACTCAAGTCGAAGGTTTTGTTGATTCCTTTCAACCTATTCACATTTGCTGATTGCACATAGCATTGTGTGGCTGGAAACAAAGGCCCCTTATGTGTGGTTTGAGAAGCTTAAAACTGCTTTGTTGCAGTGGGGGTTTGTGAACTCCATTTCAAACATTTCATTGTTCTTTCGAAGACAAGATGAAAAACTTCTTCTAGTTCTCATTTATGTTGACAATATTTTAGTGACTGGTGATGATGCTATTGCAACTCAAACAGTGATCAGTGATTTACATGCTTAGTTTGCTTGAAAGTATTAGGACTAGTCAATTATTTCTTAGGATTTGAAGCTAGTAAAATGGCAAATAGGATTTGTCTAACAGGACAAAAGTATCTCTCGAATTTTTTAAAAAAGGCAAACATGTCTATTGCCAAAGCTATTTCTTCTCCCCTGTGTGAGAAAAAGAAACTATCGTTACATGATGGCGATCCTCATCATATTCCCACTTTGTCAAAGAATTATTGCTAGGCTTCAATATCTTACTATGGTGAGGCCTAACATATCATTTTTAGTTAATAAACTAAGCCAATATTTGAAGGCACCTAAGTTTGAACATTGGGCTGCTTGCAAACGTGTGCTTAGATATTTCTAAGGTACAACAAGTTACGATGTTTGTTTGAAACCAACTGTTAGGATGTATATTGAAGGATACTCTGATGCTGACTAAGTGATGTAGGAGGTTTTAGCTTTATAAGTCGTTTTCATATTTTAGCTTTGCTTTGTTACTAGCTTATCATTATTTGTCTATTATGTCATTTATTTTAATGTGCTTGTTATCATTTTTGTTAAAGGGTTATAAATACGCTCATAAGCTAATTGTATTGGGAAGACTTAGAATATTGAGAATTGAATACAAGCTTTGAGTGTTCTCTCTTAATTGAGGATTTCCCTTTTAAAGGGCTTTTTTAGGTTGATTTTTGGATCTTTCGTCAGAATATAGCCAGTAAAACATTATCTTCCTAATTCCATTGCGTCAATTTGTACTAGAGTCTTTAGTTTTTTCCCGAGGAGGTATGGTAGCCATGATCGGTGATTAGAACTGCTTCAATGTTGAAGAACTCAAAGTGTAGGCCATATGGGCAGATCGAGAGCACCATTACAGAGCTAGAGATTCATACTACCAGAGTTACGGATCTTGACAATGGAGTGTCCACCAATGACCCCATTCTCCACCACCACACCACCACCTTGGAATCACCACCACCACCATCAACCAAACCATCACCTTTGTCTCAACCATCAGCCACACTACCACCAAGACGACACCTTCTACTACCACCATCGTGCCCTTTCTCATAGTCACCACCATCAACATCACCTTTGCAACCAAACCCAATTAGTATTGCAATTTCCTTATGAGATTTGTCGATCTCCTCAACGAAACAATTACAAGGCACGGAATCTCAACGAACTCAGATCATTGATGACCAACTAACTCCAATCAAAGAAGCTACCCTAACAGAGCCAAAGACCATAACCGTCATTGTCGATTCCTTCAACACTCTACTTTGACGAAGAGCTTTCAAACTTTGATGAAGATGTTAGCAAACTCTATCGTACAGATCAACGAAAAAACCAACAATCGCCGACTCCAGCCCTTGGCCTTCAAGGATCTACAAGATTTGCAAGCACCATTAAAGCCCACAGCCCTTCTTTGTTATTCCGTCTACCATTTCGATGAGATCTACATTCATCCACCCCATGATTTCATCGACAAAGCACTTTGGGACTTTAACGAACTCCACGACCTGCAAATCAGTCTGGTTTTGGATGATGCCAGGAGTGGTCTAGATTGCACAATGTCAAAGCAAGCACAGCTGCAATGACACCCATAGAGGAGAAGCACGATGAGGTGGCATCGTCAGTCCCTATTCAGAATCATTTTCTTCTCCCAGACCTGCTAACAAATTACATCATGGACTGTTGCTACTGCTCGAGGAACCAATGTCACCAAAGTCTGAAGATGATCCATGCCACGATGGGCTCAACGATGGCATGTCGAAGGGGTGGCTCACCCCAGTATGATGACAACAAGTCCCGTCTTTCCATGGCTAAAATTTTCCACAACTTGTAATAGAAGGGTAAAGTTGTCCTTTGGGGTCCTATCCTAGCCCAAGACAAAAAAGGCCCAATTCCATTTTCCATGCCCAGCAAACAAAGTAGCCAACATTAGATCAATCAACTCCGCTAACTGATTGGTTTTCAAAAGCCTAAACCCACTTTCAAAGGTAAACTAGCCACTCTTTGTAATATGATGCAACTTGTAGCTAATTAGTTTGATGATGAGGAAAATGGAAATACATTTGATGACATTACGGGTAATGAATTTACAAAATTTGGAATTAGTAATGATGAAAATATGGGTGGTTTATTTGATTCAAACAAAATTAACATTAAGGATGATTACATTGGTCTTAATTTATTTGTTGAAGAAGAGCTTGTGGAGAGTTTTAGTGTGACCAAATTGAAGAATTAAGTGGTCAAATTGGTCTTGTAGTATCTAATGAAAAGCAACGTGATCTAACAAACCTAGTTGATGGAGAAATTGATACTATTGAAACACAACTTGGAAAATTGAAAGCTGATGGCACTATTTGGGATGATTTTGTTATTAAGCCATCAATCTTTGTTGATCAATTTGTTGGGAAGCTAGTCATTGATTTTGGGAATTCTACTCCGAAAGGGAAAGTTGGTTCAATTGTGAATTGCTTAGGAATTTTGGGCATTTCGATGGACCATTGTTTTGGTTCCGTTGTGGGTTTGGGATCTGACACGAAACAGCTATTCGGTTGGGGTCTACCACTCCCATAAGCCAAAAAGGTGGCCCTTCTTTAGAGCTTCCTTCATTCCATACTTTTCACTATTATATCACTTGCTACAAGTTCACTTCTGCATGCTTTTGCCAAACTCGAAGACAAGTTTTTTTCATAGACAGGATGAACTGATGTAGGAGGTTTTAGCTTTATAAGTCATTTTCATATTTTAGCTTTGCTATATTATTAGCTTATCATTATCTATCTATTATGTTGTTTATTTTAGTACGTTTGTTATCATTTTTGTTGGAGGGCTATAAATACCTTCATAAGCTAATTGTAATGGGAAGACTTAGAATATTAAGAATTGAATACCAACTTTAAGTGTTCTTTCCTAGTTAGAGATTTCTCCTTGGAGGAGCTTTTTTTAGGTAGATTTTTTGATCGTCAATCTGGATTAGGCCAATAGAACATTATCTCAATTCTACTGCGTCACTAGGATAGCTGAATGGATGACAGATGTTCCACTAGTGGGTTTTGTGTTTTTGTTGGCGAAAATCTAGTAAATTAGAGTGCTAGGAAACAATTAATGGTGGCAAGATCAAGTACATTATTTGAGAACAGGTCACTGGCTCAAGCTGCAATAAAAATTGTCTAGCTGAAATCACTCTTTACTAAGTTGGGTGTCTCGTTTTAACAGCCGCCTATTATTTGGTGCAACGATATTCGAGCAAGTTCATTGGCTTCCGATCCAATTTTTCATGCTAGAACAAAGCACATTGAAATTGGTATGCACTTCAAGCACACTGAAATCAATATGCACTTTGTACGAGAGAGTATTAGCCATGTAATTAGAAGTTTGTTATGTTTCTAAAGAACATCAAATAGTAGACATTTTCACAAAGGCATTGTTCGTAACTCATTTTTGTTTTCTTAAGAACAAGCTTACACTAGTTAATACTGCACTAAGCTTGAGAGGGGATGTTGATCAGATTAATTACGTTACTGACTCAGCTCAAATTTTTTTATAGCTCACAGTTTTGTAACAGATTCAGTTGTATAAGTTATGGTTGTATAAAAGCCAAAATGAATGAATTCAATACACCTTTTGATTCATCTCTCTGTTTCTCTCTCCCTCTAAACTCTCTTTCTCTCGTATCTGGTTTTGTGTTGTAACATATATATATATATATATATATATATATATATATGTGTGTGTGTAAGTTACAATACAAAAGCATGCCCTATATATATAAGGTAGGTTTACGGTCCTTATCCCCTAAAAGTATGGACCATCTAACCCAAGGTAACTTTTCTTATAAGATAATAAAAATATGTTATATAAAACATAGCATTAAGCTTTAATCATTGAATATTGTCGTATATTTTGTTTTAAAAGATGATATATATCATATTTTTATTGTGGAGACATCAAATTAAAAAAAAAGTATGAAAATTTTGAAATACCTATGTTAATTTTTAGAAACATTACGATTTCGTTTAGGAACCATAGTTTGGACTAAAGAATTCAGCCCACACAAGTGTTTGACAACATTAAAAAAAAAAAGTTTGAAAAATTAGTGTAAATTATTTAATTGGTGTTTGGGTGGATGCTCAAAACATTAGTCTAAACTAATATTATTTTCTAACAAAACTAAAAAAATCCCAATGTATATGACAATTTTTCATAAGCAATATGGATTGTTGTTCTTCTCTTCATTTTGAATGCATAGAAAAACAAAAAGGTGAATGAAATTTTTAAATAAATGAAAATTTTAAATCGCCTCAATTAAAGTTGAAGTGAAGAAGTTATGAAATTTTTAAACTTGAGTCAAAAGAGTGAAAGAAAAAAGTGAATGGTTTTTATTGTAATACTAGTTTATTTTTCCTTATTATTCGAGCTTATTTTTTCTTTTAATGTCATCAAACACCAATTTGTATTTGAAATAGAATTTTCAATGAAAACTATGGTTTTCAAACAGAGTCTTAATGTTTCTAAAAAAGCATAGGTATTTGAAAGTTTTCATTTTTTTTTTTTAAATTTGGTGTTTCCACATGAAGGATATGGTATATATCATCTTTTAGAACAATATATATGACAATATTAGATAATTAAAGCTTGATGTTATTTTTTGATCAAAATTATGGTTTCCAAACAAAGTCGCAATGTTTCTAAAAGAGCATAGGTATTTCAAAATTTTCATTTTTTTTTTTAAAATTCAGTGTTTCCATGTTAAGGACATGATATAAATCATCTTTTAGAACAATATATACAATAATATTAGATGATCGAAGCTTGATGTTATGTTTAATATAACACATTGTTATTATCTTATAAAAAAAATTCGTTTAGACGGTCCACACTTTTAAAGGGGGGTGAGGGCTGTAAACATGCCACACACATATATTGTATAGTGTTTTGTGTTTTTCATCGCATTCTATTGTAATAGAAGCTGTTCCATTGAGGAGCATTGATTGGTAGTTTTTGACAGTAATGGTTCACATCATTTTCTCAGTTATAAACAGTGTAAAGTTCTTATATGCTACAGTAAAAACAATTCTAACCAACGGTTCTAACTACTCTGCCAAACAGCCCATAAGATGCTGCAATCAGTTTTGCTGGTTGTTTCCTGGGCAAGGTTTATAATAGGTTTGATGGAAACTTCATAGCTTCTAAGAGATGAGATTTGCGTCCCTTCAACGTACTCTCCATGACAGAAGTCACCCTAAAGAAGCAGAAAGTTCCCATCTTATCAGCTGGAATTGTTTGAATGTAATCTTGTAAGAAATAGAAGCCACGCAAATCCGGTCAAATCTGGCCGTTTTGAGAAGCTTTGCGTTATAAAATTAAAAAATAACTAGGCCAGAGCAACAGGCAGTCGCCTTCAACAGCAATCAAGCATAGGACGAAGGAAAAGCTACACACATACACACACACACACACACACACACATTCAGTGTTAAGCTGACGTCGGTTTCAGGCTTGTTGAACAGAAAAAAATCTTCCTATGCAGAGTCATGTCGCCTCTTTTGCAAAGCTCATGGAATCAATTTGAAACACATAGCTTGGATGGCTATATGATTTCACTGGCCCTTATATTGGTTCCATCTTTTGTGGTTGGAACACAAGTTTCAAATAGATGTACAGCCGTGCCAAAAATTTCATTCAAGTTATCTTCTTTCTAAAATGTGATGAGTTGTACCTTCTGCATAATAAGTTCCAATCTTCTACCTTCTCTGAAAGTCAATTAACTTTCCACTCTTCCACAAAGCAAAATTCTTAAAGACAATTTCCGCTCCAACGTTTTAGCAGCAATGTTGCTTACCTTTATTTGTGTTGGCCAAAAAAAAAAAAAATCAAATCAGATGATTCTCTCAACTAGTTTCCATCATATTTCCAACCTCCATTTTAAGATTATGGTGCTGGGAGAGATAGAATCATGCAAGATTTATGCAGAGTCATTTTATTAACTGACTCCCACACCAGGTGGACAAACAACATAAATATGACCTCCATCTCACAATAGAACATTTACGTGCTCTCATGAAAAGAATGAGAGCGAGAAACAGCTGCTGGGTTTGACTGCAAAACATGATCAGCATCTTTACCATCTGAGTTAGCATCTGGCTCGTGTTGGAAAGCTTTGAAAATACCACCTTTTATAACAGGCTGGTTTATATCAGTCTCAATACCCAAGGTAGACCATATAGAAGTCTTTGCAGCCTCATCCAGGTCATCAATTCTCAATGTCTTAGGTACCCAAATGCATTGCTCTGTCTTTTCTTGCACCTGCATATTTGTATCTCTTGAATGTTTGCCCAAGGTTGGCGAGCTATTTACTGAACAGCCACTGTTGCTAGTGACAGATGAAGGTGAAACAGTTGAAATCCATTTTCTAGAATCCCAGCTTGGCACGCAACCATGATATGGAGAAGGGACAAACAGAAAAGGGATGTTCGGTGCACAAAAGCCAGGAACTGTTACCATAGGCATAGAACTCACAACAGAAGGACCTGGATTGCTGCTATGAGCCCCAACCATCATAATACTCCAAACTGAGTTCCAAGGGTGTGCCCACTGAGGAACCGGATAGCACGACATTGGATTTGTATTCTCAACACTGCTGTTGTCTTTTCCCAGATATCTATCATCGCGTGAAGTAGTGGCACCCACGGAATAGCTGGATGATGATGGCTCCTCACACTGATCTCGATAAACTGCAGACCTGGTATCGGATCTCTTTTGGTCTTTGAGGTTAAGCTTAGTTTCCATAGATTCACACAGAGGAGCATCGGATCCAAATTTTCCCATTTCCCTTGTTCCACTGAAAAGTCTAGGAGATGCAGGAAGGCATAAAGGCCGATGGCTGGCACCATCATTGAAGTCTCCCTGGGTGACTTCTGCTGGATCAGAGTTTGTTGCTCTGTGGCAACACTGGGAAGATGAATGCTTATTCCTCCGTCGCCCAGCCCCAACAGGGACATTTCTTATTGTCCCCCCGGCAGTCCAATATCTACGGCATTTCTTGCAAAAGTGCCTAGGTTGGTTAACATTGTAATTATTGAAATAGCAAAACTTTGTTTCCATGCTGTTGCAGCGAGGACAAGGAAGAACCTTGTCTGGCTTTTTAAGGGCCTTCTCTTTAATACTTTTATCAGGTTCAACACCTTGGTCCTCTTCAGGGTTATCATCTACTTCAGCAGCCTCATTCTCTTGGCCAGGATTTTGGTGACTGAACTGTTTTCCATCTAATTCGGATAAACTATCCTGCTCACAAGGCTGTTCTACACTATCCTCCATTTCTTCTTTTGTTTCATCCCTACATTCATCCTGAAAAATTAAAATGTAATTGTTTCATTAGAAACACATCTGCCCTAAGCCAGCTGTAATCTTACGCTACAGTTGATTAAGCATCTAGCACACAAAGTTGGCACTTCAAGCTTTCAATTATATGCGTCCAACCCAAGTAAATAATGTGCCAGAGATAACAAAACCAAGCCCCCATGTGCTCTCCTTAGCTTCATAAAATGCTAATTTTCACCACCAACTTACATAATAAACAAAACATAAGCAGAAGCAAATCATATTTCTCACCTCAATGAAGAATCACTAATCATGTTTTTCCCATTACCAGGCTTTGATTATGATCTAAGATGTTTGAATTTGTCAAGAATTCTACAATTAGCAGAAAAAATTCTTAAGATTCAAAAACTATGTCCTATTATAGTGTGTTCAAGTTTAACAAACAAAATCACACAGTGTTCTTGCAAGTCTAAAGCAAATACTACAAACATCATCATTAGCGGCACAAGATTATTAAAGGGTTGAAAGATAGCCACAAACTTTTGAACTATTAACTTGTGGTTGCTACTTATTGTCGTTATTGTGCATCTAATCACTTACTGTTCTTTGGCTCGTGCTGTTCAATCAAAGTACTACGACCAAAAAAAAAGGTAGTAAGAGATTAAAATTGCAAACTCAAGTTTTAGTTTGTGATATTTGACTTCATAATTCGATATATATATATATATATATATATATATATATTAAAAAACCAAGAGTCATATTAATAGTCTGAATGAGCGATACTATACCAGTTTTGTTCCACAAGCAACAACAATTGCAAGGAAAAGTTCGAACTTTAACTTCCAATCAAAGCTGGCAAAATCAATTGCAAATGAAATATATATTCTCACATCCATAGAAAAAAGGAGAAAGAAACAACTTAAAAACGAAATCGAAAACGAAAAAAGTAACAACAATTACAAGGAAAATTTCGAAATTAAGTTCCAATGAAAGCTGGCAAAATCAATTGCAAATGAAATATAAATTCTTACATCCATACAAAAAAGGAGACACAAACAACTTAAAAAGGAACTCGAACCGGAAAAGAAACATGGAAATGAGAAAAGAGAACAGCTTGAAGCGTTTGACTAATCAAGAAGTACAAAACTAAAAATGCAATCTTTCTATCTCTGTAAAGGGAAAAGAAAGCAAAACAATTTAAGATGCTGACAAAGGAAATAATGAAGCTACCGTAAATTGGGGACCCACGGGAATGGAACAGTCGGAACCAAAATCCGCCGGAATATTGGAGGTTGGCAAGGGAATATTCCGTCCGAAGAGCTTAATGGCCGGATCTCTCAGCTGAGGGTGGGACATTTGCCCGTCTCTCTGATCTGTGGACAAAAAGCGTAAAAAAAAAAAAAAAAAAAAAACAGTTTGACCCTCAACCCACCGCCATTTGTACATTTTAATTTAAATTTTATTGTTATTATTATTATTATTTTGACATTCAAATTCCCAAAAAAAAAAGGAATTTTTCGGGGAGAATTTCTACTATCGACAGTATATGTTTTAAAACCGTTTGATTTGTTGAATTTTTGTGTGTGGATGTAGTAGGTATTTTTTCGGTCTTACGAGAAAAATTGCCAAAAATGGAGTAGTCAGTGACTCTAGTTATTTAGGAGATTTTATTTTCTTTGAAATGTGATATTAATATGAAAATATTATGTTATTATGGTTATTTTTCAAATATTTTAAGAGTTGTGTATAAATTCAATTTCATCACAATAATTTAGCAATATTTTTTACCCCAAAAAAAAAAAAGAAAAAATTGACTCTTTAGAAATTAGAGAACATTGAACCTGTCCACATCTCAAAGAATTTTTATACTTGTTTTATATTCTTATTCTTTTTAATGTTAGGTTTAGCTAGAGATTTTTCTTGCATGTTTTATCTTTTTATCTGACTAATTTGCATGGAACTTTCCTGAACTTTACATATTTGACATGTCTGGGCTAAAAATTTTTAGCAATTTAACCCCTTAAACTTTTAAATGTGTTACATAGTAAGTCCAAATGATAATGCCATTAAAAAATTAAATAGAATTATCATGTGCAACTCAAATGCAAAGTTGATGTTCGTGTGTGCTTTTTTTCTTTTCTGTCGGGGGTGGGGGGGTGTGGTGGTGGTGGTGGTGGTGGTGGTGTCGGGTGGGGGGAGGGGGGGGTGTAGAGATAGCATTTTTAAATGTGTTACATAGTAAGTTCAATTGATAACGTCATTAAAAAATTAAATAGAATTATCATGTGTAACTCAAATGCATAGCTAATGTTTGTGTGTGTGTTTTGGGGGGTGGTGGTGGTGGTGGTGGGGATGGATAGTAATAGAAGTTGAGCTAGTAGGAGAAGTTTGTTATTACAACATTAGAAACTTGAGATTACACAATTCTTATTTAATAATGTTTTTTCAAAATCCGTCGTGGTAAAGAGAGGTAAAAACACAGAGGGTATTCCTGAAAATACAAAAACTGTTGTGGTAGGTTAATTGTTTGGGGGACTAAAAATTTCAAATAAGGAATCTTTCACGGCGGTTTTGATAAAAACTATCACGAAAGGTTTCACATCTTGACGCGTGCTGAAATTTGGGCAGGGACTAAAAATTTCAATTATGTGGACCTTTCACGATGGTTTTTATAAAAACTATCGTGAAAGTGCAAGCAACTAAACATTTTGAATATGGGACCTTTCATGACATTTTTTCTAAAAACCATCGTGCAAGGTTCCGCATACTAAAAATTTTGAATATTGGGACCTTTCAGACGGTTTTTATAAAAACCATCATGAAAGTTTCCACAGCTTGGCACGTGCTTAAATTTGAGCAAGAGACTAAAAATTTTGAATATGCGGACCTTTCACGATGGTTTTTATAAAACCCCATCTTGTTGAGTGGTTAAATTTGTGCGGGGGACTAAAAATTTTGAATATGGGACCTTTCATGATGGTTTTAATAAAAACCATCATGAAAGGTAAATTTAGGTAGGGGACTTAAAATTTCGAATATGGGACCTTTCACGACAGTTTTTATAAAAACTGTCATGAAAGGTTAATATGCTTTTCACGACGGTTCTTATAAAAACCATCGTGATTAAATTTAGGTGGGATTTTTAGAATATGCTGCCCTTCACGTCGGTTTTTATAAAAACCATCGTGAAAGGTTTCGTATCTTGGCGAGTGCTTAAATTTAGGCAGGGACCAAAAATTTCGAATATGGAACCTTTTACAACGGTTTTTATAAAAATCATTGTGAAAGGTTAATTATCACCTTTCATGACTGCTTTTATAAAAACCTTCGTGAAAGGTTCCACCTTACATTTTATGGCAGTTTTTATAAAAACCATCATGAAAGGTTCCACATATTGAAAATTTTTAGTCCCCTGCCCTAATTTAAGCACATGCTAATGCCATGGCCTTCTCTATTTATTCAAAATTTCTCCAACTCAAACCCTTTCTAACTCTCAAACATGCTTCCCTCTCCCCTTTCTTTCTCTAACTCCTCCCCCCCATGGCCCAGTCACCGACAAACCTAGTCACCCATGACATTCCATGGACTTTAACATTTTCCTGTCACTCTCTCCACGACCCCACCATCGTTCGACCCAACCCCCAACAAACTCGATGCCATTCGTTGCTGTTCATCCTCGTCCCTTGATATTCCACTGACTCCACCGTCATTTGATTCCTCCCTTGATGTTCTTCTGACTCCACAATTGTTGGTAAATTTCAAACCATTAGTTTTAGTTTTAGTGTTATTGTTAGTTCTAAACGTAGTATTATTTGGTTATTTTAGTGTTATTTAGCTTTAATTTTAGTTTTAATATTAGTTACATTATTTTGTTATTTTTCATTTAGTATGTGTTACTTGTATTTGGTGTTTGAAAGAACTTTGAACAACATTTAGCATTTTGGCGTGAGAATAAGTTACTTTCTATGTGTTTGTGATGCCGACCACATGTTTGATGAAAAGCTTCTATAACTATGTGTCTGTGTTTGTGTTTTAGTTAATTAGTTTTATTTTCAATATTTTTGTTAATTCTAAATATTTTTGTTATGACATAACAACAAGGACTTAGACACCAAGAATCCATCAACTCTGGTAGAAGCATAAAAAGAGTACATGACTTTACAATGTAAATATATATATATATATGATTTTGTAAAATTTTATAGTTTAATGTAATTATGTGATTATAAAGCCAGGGCATTGTGTTAATGGTGAAAATATAAGACCATTCATATTGTGGGAAACCAAAAATTCTGGTTATTTTAGCTTCAGACCAACTTTTTCACGATGGTTTTTATGAAAACCATTGTGAAACAGAGCCTTACACGACGATTTTTACGAAGACCATCATGTAAGGCATAGCATACACAATGGTTTTCATAAAAACCATCGTGTAAGCTTAGCATTACACGATGGCATTACACGACGGTTTTCATATACATGATGGTTTTCATAAAAACCATCGTGTAAGCTTAGCATTATACGATGGCATTACACGACGATTTTCATAAAAACAGTCGTGTAAGCTTAGTGTAAGGCTAAGCTTACACAACAGTTTTTATGAAAACCGTCATGGTAGCCTTGTCCTAAGATCCTAGGACCCCGCCAAAATAAGAATTCCATGATAGTAAAAAACTGTCGTGAAAAGTTTTATTGGTTCCACGACGGACGATTACATGACGATTTTTTAATCGTCGTGAAAACATACTATGACGGTTTGAAACCGTCGTGTAATCTACAGTTTCTACTAATGTTAGTTGTACAGGTGGTACTAGTCTATTGCTTAGATAGATGTTAGTTAAGAATTAGTTTTGTCTATTATTGTATCTAAGCTTCGTCATAATAGTTATATTTATGAAAATTTAGTTTCTTTCCTAAATCAATTCTTTCTTTGTCTTTCTCAAGTTCTCTTTATCTCACTAAAACTTAATATGGTATCTGATAAGTGCATAATTTGACAGATTTTCTATCATTTTTGGTATTTTTTTTTAGTTTTATTGTGTTTTTGTGTTTTATAGGTGATTTAATATAAAAAATTAAAAAGAGGATTAAAATATGGATTTAAGCGCTTCAAGAATCACAAATATTATTTGGAGTCCATTGAGAGTTGTCGAAAGCGAATCAGGTGAGAATTGAGTGCAAAATAATGAATTTGACATCATTTAGCCCAACCAACTACATAGCTGCATGCCAAAAAAACCTGCCCCCACACGTGGAAGCTAAATCCATAGCCCTGAAGCTACACAGCATGTGGCCGCAAGGAGACCAAGCATGCCCCCATGTGTCCCTTCAATTTTGGCACTATTAATTTGAGATGATGCCCTGCACTACAGCATAGACAACCCGCACCCCAACAAGTAGCAAGCCTCACTACTGCACCACAGCTTACAGAGCATGCTTCTATGAGTGAAAAAGCATGCCTCTATGCACAGAAGCTAATTCTCCAGCCCTAAAGCTGCATTGCATGCAGCTGCGAGGAGACCAAGCACAACCCTACTCGTCCCTTCAATTTTTGCTCCAATTTAACCTAATTTGAGGCCAAACTTACCTATTTTTAACCCTATAAGACCAAACATATAAATACCACTTTATAAACATGATTATTTTCAGTTTTTATTTTCCATTATTTTTTTTTAGTCTTAGGAGATGAAGAAAAAGAAGAAAAAAAAGAGGAGAGCCTCAAAAAAAGAGGAGAGCCTCTAGTGGTGGCTCAAGGTATTCCATCCATGTGAAGAATTATTCGACGTCGAACTCGTTATTTTCTTTATTTCTTACTTCATTTTCTTTTTTATTTATGTTATTTTAGTTTATTTTGGTTGAAAGGGATTTCAAAACCCTAAACATAATTTTATGATTAATTTATAGAATTATTTTCTAATTTTCTAATTGAGATTATTTATGTCCTTCTATAATTTTTTTCATGATTATTTTATTGTTTTGTTTGGGTGTGCAACTAAATAAGACTTGAATTTAAACTATTGCTAGATTACAAGACTTGATCCGTAATTGTCGTGTTATTCTAATCATCAATAGAGAATTGTGGTCATTGATTATGGTCAAGTTTTCGTATGAATGCATGTGGAACATAACTTAGGTTAAATGATCTGAGCTCATATGATTGTTGCTTTAATCTACCTATCTTTCTCATCTTAATGCTTTTATTAGATTAAATCTATAGAGCTCATTCTAAGCTGTTTAATGAAAAAGGGGTTTAATTGAGCACTTGTTTTATCAAATCTACATAATAAGGAAGGATTGGAAAAACAAAGCTTAGTGTTATCTACAGTTGGTAGTTTCAATGGAAGATTATAAATAATTTTGTGATTAATTGTATAATTATTATTTAGTGATGGCGAATGATCCTTTAACCAATTTCATTATTATTATCTTGCGTTTATTTATTTTGTTTTGTTTTATTTAATTTTGTTATTTGGTTAGTTAAAATCAAAAGCCCCTTTTCATCTTAATTTAATTTTGATATAGGTTTTAGTGTTAATAACTAATTAATTAGACCTAATCCTTTATGGAAATAGTCCTTACTCACTACTACACTTAATAATGGTGATATTTTAAATAAGGTTAATTTGGTGTCTTTCGAGACCTATCAAATTTTAGTGCCAATCACCAGGGGTTGTTATCTAATTAATTGGTTATTTTGTGTTTGTTTTTATTTTTGTGTTTTTTTTTTGTCTTTCTTTGTTTTAATTAATTTTTCTTTTGTGCATTTAATTTAAGTTTTTGTGTTAATTTAATTTAGCTACTTTGAGATGATACATCAATGGATCTTCACAAGTTTTGTCCAACAAGGCTTGTAGCCATTATATAATCTTCGTAGAGATACAAGGATTTGCTCATCTGGTTTCCATATATGGGTTCTAAAGGAGTGGCAACTTCGATTCTTCCTCTACAACTTATGTATGACGACAAGATGTTGGGTTGAAAGGGGCAACAGTACCATTTCTTTCTACCAACAATTCATGAATGAAGCCTTCTTTATGTTGGAAGACATGGCAGAATACGATTAATGGAATTGGAATTGTTCAATGACTAATCCAAGTTAGGAGTGTTGGAAAATGTGAATGCAATGGAATTTTAAAATTTTTAAATCAAAGTCTTTTCCAAATAACAAGTTTGAAATGCTAAGTGCATAAATTAATAAAAGATCTTGCGTACCTCTTTAGTAGAGCGAAAACTATAGAAACTGCAACTAGAGAAGAACGTTTTGAAAAAGCTTCAACCAACTAGTTTTTCTTACTATTCTTTTTCCACGATTGGAATGCAGGTGGTTGCATGTTGTATAGCTTTACCTTCGATAACCTCTCCTTCCAACCACTTGAGAAGACCAAGAGCTAAGATTCTAGATGTTGAACAATAGGCCTTTGGAAGTTTTAGAGTTTTTCTCACTACAATACTCTCTCTATACTTCTCAAATGATCTAAGGAATGATAAAAAAAATAGTTCCATTAATATAATGGTCGAATTTGGGTTAGTCCTTATCAGATTAGGCTTCAAATTTTGAGTTTGGATCAATTTCTGACCAAAAATGTGTGAAATCTGTGTATCAGGATTATCGCACGGTTGACATGTCGAACATGTGCACCGACATGTCGATAATCTGAAAATCTAAAAATATCTTATTTTACACTGGAATCTTAGATAGAGCCTCAATTTTAATTCAAATAACTCAATGGAGAAGTTATTTGATTAAAACGGTCATATGTATATTATCCCATATCAAATAATATATTGTCCAATCAATTCAACATGTTTATCTTGAATTAATTCACAAAATTAATTCAACCAATAAATCAACATGAATTATTATATCCAATTTATTAAATTTTGACCAATCTAATAATAACATAAGTCAACAATTTGTAGAAAAAACATGTCAAATCATTATAGAAATTATTATAAGTTAGCAAAGGGACCCTGATGGACATATATAGATCAAGCTCCTATAATTATAAAGTAACATATCCTAGATACATGTATTTTATAATTATCGACTCCAATGCTGTTCCACTAAAAGGTTAAAGTTGCACTCTCAAACTATATAAAATTATGAAGCTTCAATAAGCTAATCATCTATGATATATTATAATGTGTAAGATCCTCATAGGATATTCATAATTTACTTAAGGATAAAGTCTGTTTTACCTTCTCGATTATTTTTATCTTATGTTACATTATCTCACCATTGAAATACTTGCTATCCATAAATAGTATACTATGTGGTTACACCTATATATCTAAATAGTTGAGTGCTTCAGTTTTTCAATTACAGGATACTACCTATAAGAGAATATCATTAACGTTATAAAAGAACTATGTATTCCATATCTATGAATAATGAGTCCACATCAATCAAGAGTCATGTCTCTAACGTACAGGTATGCATACCTTCATCTAATTCAGGATGTCACCCTTTGATACATCAAAGGACACAAGTCAAGAAT
Organism: Artocarpus hirsutus; assembly: GCA_946598075.1. NCBI lineage: Eukaryota > Viridiplantae > Streptophyta > Magnoliopsida > Rosales > Moraceae > Artocarpus > Artocarpus hirsutus. Next base: position 73,469 of record CAMOHE010046460.1, on the reverse strand, counting down.
ATAGGCCCATTAATTCATTTGACAATTAAGATGCAACACATGTGATTGTCTAAAGTAAATTGATTTAAACAAATGAAATTATTAATCAAATCAATTCAACTTTTTATCTTGATCAAATATATCGTCACCTATGACAATACCAATGTTTCTACTCATGGAGTCCTACTTTGATGACCAAGACAAGTCATTACCTGTTAGGGATGTAGACAACATAATAATCTTAATATGAATAAAATGCCTAAATTTATTCTCTCAATTGCGAACCTTATCATTTAGACTATCATCTTTAAGATTCATGTCTCTTGTATAATCTGTCAATCATATGTGTGATTTTAAAGGTTTAGATTGATAGCCTCATACTTTTACTTGCTTATCATATATTCAACAGTAATGAACATAAAGATAACAACATTTGTATATGAAAATAGTAAACTTTTTATTGATTAAATATCTCCAAAAACTATTACATCATTTAATCCTTAGGGCACCTACTCTAACAATCTCCTACTTATCCTAAGTGAGTAAATATGACATGTTTCATATCCCTATAGCCTTTACATGCTTCTTGAAGACCCTTATCGGAAGCATCTTCATGAAAGGATCAGCTATATTGTCCTCAAATGCGATCTTGCACACTGCAACATGTCCATCCTCAACAAAAGTCCTTTATCACATGATACTTCCGATGTATATGTTTACTCTTCTTGTGAAATCTTGGCTCCTTAGTATTAGTTATCATTGCAGTGTTATCACAATACAGCAACCTCAACTTATCCATACCAAAACTACCTTAAGATCCTAAAGGAACTTGTAAAGTCACACATCTTCTTTTGAAGCTTTACTAGCTGTCACGTAGTCAGCCTCCATTGTTGAATCTAAAGTGCAATCTTGCTTGACATTTCTTTAAACAATGGTGCCTCCTCCTAGAGTAAACACAGAACCTGTAGTCGATCTTCTCAAATCCAAACAAGGTTGAAAATCTGAATCAATGCATCTAAGAAGTGTTAGATCCTCACCAAAATGCACTAGCATATAACCCCTAGTCTTTCTTAGATACTTGAAAATATGCTTGATCGCAACCCAATGGTTTGGTCCTAGATCCGATTGAAATCAACTCACTATCCTCATTGTATAACATATGTCAAGTCATGTGCAAAGCATAGCATACATTCAATTACCTATTGCCGAGGCATAAGGCACATTCTTCATGTATTTTCTTTCTTCATTAGACTTTAGAGAGTCTTTCTTAGAAAGAGTAATTATAGACCTAGATGGTTGCCCACCTTTTTAGAATTCTACATTGCATACTTCTCAAAAATCTTATCTATGTAGGTGGCTTAAGATAAAGCTATCATTTTGTTCTTCCTATCTCGAATGATTTGGATCCTAGAACATAATTAGCTTCACCTAAGTTCTTTATGTCAAACTACCTAGTCAAATATATTTTGACCGATGACAAGGCCCCAACATCATTGCCAACAAGTAGAATGTCATCTATATAGAGTAGTAGAAAAATCATCTTCCTATTCTTAATGTGTTTGTAAACACATGGTTCATTCATATTTTGTTCAAATCCATAAGTCTTGATCACTTGATCAAATTTTATGTTTCAAGCACAGAAAGCTTGCTTAAGTCCATAAATAGACTTTAGCAGCTTACAAACCTTATTCTTTTGACCCTTAGCTTTGAACCTATCTGGCAATATCATATATATGGTCTCATCAAGATAGCCATTCAAAAAGGCTATCTTGACATCTATCTGTCAAATCTCATAATTGAGAGCGACAGCGATGGACAAGAGAATATGAATAGACTTAAGCATGGCTACTGGTGAAAGGTTTTCCTCGTAATTGATTCCTTCCTTTTGCATGTATCCCTTTGCTACTAGTATAGCCTTATAGGTTTCAACTTTCTCATCGGTTCCTCTCTTTTGCTTATAGACCTTCTTATAACTTATGAGTTTTACACCTTCAAGAAGGTCCACAAAGTCCCAAACTTGATTAGTCTTCATAGAACAAGTAAACTTAATTAGCCTTCAAGGATCCTTGTCATGTTCAACTGGTTCAGCCAAGTAAGTTTTACCATTGAACATATACCTTTTAGTTTGACGCTCGATCTTCCCACTACACTGAAGTTCCCTATGTTGTTGTTCGGTCTATTTTTCTATATCAATTGGATTGATTTTAACCGTAACCCCCTTGAATGATAGAATCACTCACTAACTCCTTGAGTACCACTCTACTTTGAGGCTTAAAGTCGTTTATGTAACTTTCCTCAAGGAAAGTCACTTTTGTTGAAACCACAACTTTATTTTCTTTTGGAATATAAAAATAACCTCTTTTAGTCCCTTTGGATATCCAACAAACATGCATACTTCTGAACATGCTTCTAGCTTATTCACTTCCTTGTCTAGGACATGAGCAGGACATCACTATATGCGAATATGGTTTAAGGATGTCTTCTTACACGTTCACAACTCAAGAGGAGTCTTAAGAACCGATTTTGAAGGCACATTGATCAAAAGATAACATGGTTTTGTAGTGCATATCCCGAAAAGGATAAAGGCAATGTTAAATAACTTATCATGGAGCTAACCTTGTCCAACAAAATCTTATTTCTTCTCTTAGCCATGCCATTCTACTACAAAGTGCGTAGCACAGTCAAATGAGGTAAAATTCCATTCTCTAATAAGTGCCCTAAGAACTCATTAGATTGGTATCACCACATCGATCAGATCGAAGTACCTTTATAGGTTTATCTAATTGCTTTTTCACTTTAGCTCGAAACTCCCTAAACTTGTCATAAGTTTTGCTCTTTTGATGCATTAGGTAAACATACCCATATCTTAAGTAATCATTAATAAAAGCGACAAAATATTCATATCCTCCTTGAGTCTTGATGTTCATGGGACCACAAACATCATTATGCCTAAGTTCTTGAACCCCTTTGGCTTGATTGCTCGTAGACTCGAATGATCTTTTGGTCATTTTACCGTCCAAATAAGATTTACATTGTGGTATAGATTCTCTCTAAATGACTTAAAGGCCCATCCCTTACCAACCTTTGAATCCTATTTAGGCTAATGTGATCTAATCACAAGTGCCAAAGATAAGTCTTATTAAAGTGAGAAGTTTTAAGTCTTTTAGAGTTATCATTAATCTTAGTGTTAAGCAGTGAGTCCATCTTAAGTTTGATAAAATAGGTTGTTTTACATTCATCCACTATAGATAAAAGATTTGTTTTTACAAATGACAACTTCATTATTAAAAAAATATTATTTTTGTTAATATGTTTTATTATTAAAAGGTTTGATTGATTATAAGTGCAATATCGAGTCATAAGGTTATTCTTTTCTTAATATGTTTTATGATGACCATACTCACATTTAATACACATAGCCATGTTATTTAATAAAGAGGGCCACATGTTAGATTAATATATTCTTCTACATTCATATTGATTCTCATTTTAACTTTGACTTGTTAAGGTTGAATAGTAGAACTCTCCCAAAGGTCTTTCGAGGCAAACAGCTGATCGAGTATCACTTGAAAAAGGATTAAGACACTAGAGCCTCAATTGATGTTCGAAAGAGAACATCTCCCCTAGTAAGCCAATTTGAGCCTTCTTTTAGACCCTTTTTATGTGGCTAATCACATTATCTTCTTACCTAGCCCAGTATACTTATATTCTTTACTCTTGTTCTAAAGATAAATTAGAGCTTCGAGACTTATTTCGTGATTCAATGGAGATTTTGCAAGGAATTGGGTTAGGAATAGAAGATAAGTATGGGGGAGGGAATTGAATTGAGAAATAATGAAGGGAAATTTTTGTAAGGATAGCACAAGGAAAATGTTAGTAGGTCTAATTCAGTCTTTTTACCATTATTTTAAGTTTCCAATTAGTTGGTTGGTTAGAAGATAAGTACGTTAGTTTTCCTGATATCTAGGTTAGTTAGATGAGATCTATTCCTATTTGTTGAGGAAGCAAATAAAAGGCAGAGGCTAGACTTTGTATTTTTGAGCTTTTTCTAAGTTTAATAAAAGAAGTGCAGTGCAATTGATTTGACTATTTCCTCTAGTTTGTTCTTCATGGTATCAGAGCAAATTTAGAGTTGAGAGAGACAATGGTTAAAATGGCTATGGCAAGAGCAAGAGGAGTTGAGGGTTCTGAAGTGACCTTTGGCACTTCTTAACCAGCCTCCACAATTGTTCCCACTGCAATTCCAAAAAACTCAAATCATACTTCCCTCCAAATCAACACTCATAAGTTGAATGGGACAAACTTCTTACAATGGTCCCATTCTATTTTAATGGTGGTTTGAGGGAAAGGTACATTAGGATATTTGGATGGCTCAATCCAACAACCAAGCCACGATGATCCTTCTTATCTGAATTGGGAGGCTCAAAACTCAATGGTGATGGCATGGTTAATTCACTCTATGGAGGACCATATCACAGACACTTACATACTCTTTACTACTACAAAATGAATTTGGGATGCTGTGACACTTGCCTACTCAGACTTGGAAAATTCTTCTTAAATGTTTGAACTCAAAAATAAGGCTAGAAATCTAAGACAAGGAGAAAACAATTTCACTCAATACTACAATGACCTAACTAAACTCTGGCAGGAAATGGAACTTTTCACTACTCCATCTTGGAAGAATCCTAAGGATGTAATTATTTACAAGAAAATGATGGAATGCGATAGGATCTATGACTTCCTGGCTGGGCTAAGTAAAGAAATGGATGACATCCGTGGGCGCCTACTGGGATCAAACCATTACCACAAATAGAGGAGATCTTCGCTGAGGTACGAAGAGAGGAGAGTCGACATTGTGTAATGCTCGGTGGGTCTAGCATTCCCATATTGGAGAACTTGGGAGTGGTGGCTAAAAGTGTGGAACCACGTAGTGATCATGACGGAAATAAAGGCAATGACTCAAAAGGATACAAGAAGTGGTGTGAGCACTATCACAAGCCCTACCATACCAAGGAGACGTGTTGGAAAATACATGGGAGGCCAGCAAATTGGACTTCTAATTGATCTCGTAATCATGAGCGAAAAGTACTGCAAGTTGTCGCTAAGGCTAATTCAAAAAAACCACCAGAATGCACAGGCCTTTTTTCAAAAGAACAACTCAGACAAATGTTATCTATCTCTCCATCCTCATGATCTAACTGCATTTGGTGGCCTAACAGAAAAAGGTGAGCCTTGGATCATAGACTCAGGAGCGATGGATCATATGACAGGGTGTGAGAAGATATTTACTTCCTAAGTTCCTACCCTCGGTAATCATAAAGTCAAGGTTGCTGACGGGTCATTTTTTGTTGTTGTAGGAATGGGAACTATTATCTAAACTCTAAATTTACTCTTAAAAACATCCTCCATGTGCCTGGCCTCTCCTATAATCTGTTGTCAATTAGCAAAATTACTAAAGATTTGCACTGTGCAGTTAATTTCTTTCCCTCTATGTGTGTTTTCCAGGATCAGATCTCGGGGAGGACGATTGGCAATGCTAAAGAGATCAAAGGACTATACTATTTTAAGGATAATGCGTCTGTGAGTGGGTGTGTTTAATAGGCTATAGGAAATTTTTCTTTGTCTTGAAGACAAAAAATAATGTTTCTACATTATACGCTAGGACATTCAAGCTTTGTTTATTTGAGACATTTATTTCCTATGTTATTCCATAAAGATGATTTATTTTAGTGTGAAATTTGCCAATTAGCAAAACATAAATGTGTTGCTTTTCCTCCTCAACCTTATCATGCTTCCAAGCCTTTTGTGTTAGTTCACAGTGATATTTGGGGTCCATCATGTACCAATAAAAGATGGTTTATTACTTTTACAGATGACCACACTTGTGTTTGTTGGGTGTATCTTTCAAAAGAAAAATCTGAAGCAAAAAGTGTGTTCCAAGGTTTTCATACAATGATCAAAACCCAATATAATGAAAATATTAAAATACTCCGTACCGATAATGGTATAGAATGTTTTAATTCTATTCTTGGGAATTTTCTTATAGAACATGGAATTATGCATCATAGTTCTTGCGTGCATACACCATAGCAAAATGCTATTTCTAAAAGAAAAAATCACCATCTCTTAGAGGTAGCATGTTCTCTATGGTTCACAACAAATGTCTCTAAGTGTTTTTAGGGGGACGCAATTTGAACGGCTTGTTACTTGATCAATCGGATGCCATCCCACGTCTTAAAATTTCAAACTCCTTTAGATGCCTTTCAAGATCTTATCCTGACTCACGTGTCTTTTCAAATTTGGATTTAAAAATATTTGGGTGCATGGCTTTTGTTTACAATCTTGACCTGATTCGTACTAAACTTGATCCTCGTTCCCATAAGTGTATATTTCTCAGTTATTCATTGACTCAAAAAGGATATCGTTGTTACTCTCCAGATAAACAAAAGTACTTTATCTCTAGGGATTTCACATTTTTTGAATCTCATCCTTTTTTTTTGGTAAAAATTCAGTTTAGGGGGAGACCTTCCATGATTTCCTTTCTGAATCAGGGACCAAATCTCCACCAAATCTTCAAAAATATTTTTGGAATTCTTCCCCTAATTCTCTCTCATCCGTTTCCATCCAAGATTTGGGAAATCTGTCTCCTAATTTTGTCAGTCCACCCTTGGCAAATCTCACCCCTTTTGATTTTGATAATTCAAAAACTACTTTTATCCCAACCAAATCTCACTCAAATTCTAAGCCTAGTTTTCAGGATAGTCAAACGACAGGGGAAGATAGATTACAGCCATTTGACATTACCTACTCATGGAGGCAACGTCCAATAAATAAAAAAGGATCTGATATCTCTCATAAACATAGCCAAGAATCCAATTTAAAATCTGGTTTGGGACCGAATATCTCTCACCCAAGTGATAATCTAGTGCAACCACCAGAACCAAATATTCTTCATAAACCTAATCCAGGTATCTCCAATAAACCTAATTTTGAATTTACAGATCTAGTTACAATCAGAAAGGGGGTTCGGTCCTATACAAAACATCCTTTATCAAATTTTGTCACCTACTCTCATCTATCAAGACCTGTTCAGACTCTTGTGTCTAGCCTTGCAAGTGAAGAAATTCCAAAGAATATATAGAAGGCATAGGAGAACCCTAAATGGAGAAAAGCTATCGAAGAAGAGATGGAAGCCCTTGAAAAAAATGGAACGTGGGAGATCGTGAAGAAGCCAGAACAGAAGGTTCCTATGGACTACAAATGGGTTGTCTCCATCAAGTATAGGGCGGACAGATTAATTGAGAGGTATCAGGCATGATTAGTTGCAAAAGGTTACACTCAGACATATGGAGTTGACTATCAAGAAACCTTTACACCAGTGGCAAAGTTGAATATAGTATGAGTGTTACTAGCCCCTGCTGCAAACCTAGACTGGCCCTTGCAACAGCTAGATGTAAAGAATGCTTTCTTAAACAGAGACTTGTAAGAAGAGGTCTATATGGATTTGCCCCAGGGATTCAATAAGAAAGGAGAAAATGGGATGGTTTGCCAACTGAAGAAATCATTGTATGGCTTAAATAGTCTCCAAAAGCTTGGTTTGATCGATTTACTAAGGTAATTCGAAGTCACAAGTATAAACAGGCCCAAGCTGATCATAGCCTATTCTACAAACATCAAGATGGTAAAATCACCATACTCACAAACATCAAGATGGTAAAATCACCATACTCATCGTTTATGTTGACGACATAATATTAACAGGGGATGACACGGTGGAGACGAAAAACTTGAAAAAAAAGCTTGCAACTAAATTTGAGATGAAGAACCTTGAAAACTTGAGGTATTTTCTAGGCATGGAGGTAGCTAGAAACAAGTCTGGAATCGCTGTGTCACAACAAAAGTATGTTTTGGACCTCTTGAATGAAACTAGAATGTTAAGGTGTAAACCAGTGGAAACCTTGGTGGAAACAAATGGGAAACTCGATATTAAACCAACAGATAGTCTGGTGGATCGAGGAAGATATCAACAGTTAGTGGGAAGGTTAATTTGTCTTTCACATACAAGGCCCGACATTGCCTTCACCATAAGCCGTGTAAGTCAATTCATGCAATGTCCAACAAAAGCACACATGGAGGTGGTCTATAGAATTTTGAGATATCTGAACGATACACCTAGTCACAGTTTATTCTTTGCTAAGTTTGAGGAAAAAGGTGTGGAAGTATATATGAATGTTGATTGGGCAGAAGCTGTGGAGGATAGAAGGTCAACCTTAGGATATAGTACATTTGTCTGGGGGAATTTGGTAGCTTGGAGGAGTAAGAAATAGTCAATGGTTGCACGAAGTAGTGCTAAAGCTGAGCTAAGATCAGTGGCTCACAGGATCTGTGAGGCTCTTTGGCTAAAAATCTTACTAGAGGAACTAAAAGTGGAAGTGAAGACTCCTCCGAAGGTATATTATGACAACAAGGCTACGATCAACATCTCACACAACCTGGTTAAACATGATAGGACCAAACATGTGGAGGTGGATAGACATTTTATTAAGGAAAGGATTAAGGATGGGACAGTCTGCGTGATATACATACCTACCTCTGAACAAGTGGTTGATGTACTGACCAAAGGAGTTTCAAGACTCTTATTTGAAAAATTTGTAGACAAGTTGGGCATGTTCAATTTGTACAGCCCAACTTGAGGGGGAGTGCTAGCAGGTCTAATTCAGTCTTTTTACCATTTTTTTAAGTTTCCAGTTAGTTGGTTGGTTAGAAGATAAGCAAGTTAGTTTCTTGATATCTAGGTTAGTTAGATGAGATCTATTCCTATCTGCCAAGGAAGCAAATAAAAGGTAGAGGCTAGACTTTGTATTTTGAGTTTTTTCCAAGTTTAATAAAAGAAGTGTAGTGTAATTGATTTGACTATCTCCTCTAGTTTGTTCTTCAGAAAAAAAAAGGGAAAAAAATAAATATAGAAAAACGAAAAAAATGACGAAAAATTTTTTCAAAAAAAAAAAAAGAAAACAAAATCAAAAAAGAAAAAAATCAATAAATATCTTGAGCTATCCAATCTTAAGTTTGGGTGTTATAAGGTTAGTTAGAATGTTGTAAGGGCCTAACAAAGTGATATTTGGCCTATATAAGAATTTTACGAGGTTTTTAGCAGTGTTCATTGAAGAATTTTACAATGTCTCTAACTCTATGAATTCTTTAGAGCATTTGTTAGATCCTATTCTGTTCTTTCTCTTAACCACTACCTATTGGCCCCGTTACAACCAGTATCGAAGACCTTTTGATTTTGAGAGGTGCCTTTAGTATAGTGGAGATTCATACCAAAGGGGACATTTGATTCTTACAATCAAAATTTGATGGCTATTTTTTGATGACTATAAGGGTTTACCTTTCTCGAAGCATGTGTTGTCTCAATATTGGTTACAATGGCTAAACACACACACACAAGTATAATAATTATAGGATATGTTAGCTTGGGAATGACTAATGATTTAGTACAATATTTGTTTGATCTCAAGTCCATAACTCTTATTGTTCTTTAAGGTAAAAGTTTGGAAGGTTAGTTTTCTTCTTTTTGTTTTGTTATGTATTTGTGTTTAAGTTTTTCTTGAGGAGTAGCAAAAGATAAATGTGGAGGATTTTGATAAGTGTATAATTTGACATGTTTTCTATCATTCTTCCGTATATTTATTTTGTTACTTTTTGAGTTAAATTTTGTTTTGGTGTTTCATAGGTAATTAAATATAGATGGCTAAAAAGAGGATTAAAAATATAGTTTTTAGAGCTTGAAAAATCATAAATATTATTTGGAGTCCATTGAGAGTCGGTGGAAGTGAATTGGGTAAGGCAGTGAATCGAGTAAGAATTGGGTGCAAAATGATGAATTTAGCATCATTTAGCCCAACCGGCCACGCGGCCATTTCAAAATACTTTGAGATGATACATTGATGGGTCCTCATAAGTTTTTCCTAAAGTGACTCGGAGCCATCCTATAATACTTGATAGAGATGTAAAGATTTGTTCATTTAGTTTCTATAGCGTGGGTACTCCAAGGAGTGGCCAGTACAAGTCTTCCTTGATGACTTGGTGTGACAACAAGATGTTGGGTTTGAAAGAGGTAATGGTACCATCTCTTTTTGCTATCAATCTATGGATGAAGCCTACTTCATGTTGGAAGACATGGCCAAGTACGACCATTGGAGTTGGAATTGTTCAAAGAACAACCAAGGTTGGGAGGACAATTATTATAATTTGAAGCCATGGATTGACATTCAATCTTATGATATGGAGTTACAAGCCCCATTAATAGAGGAGCTTTAGTGGACCAACCGCCTACAGTTACATCTCTTGAAGACCTAGTTAGGGTCTTGTCTACTAACCTGCTACAATTTCAAGAGGAGATAATCGCTAGCCTTAACAATTTGCAGAGTCATATCAATCAATTGGCTAGCATTATAAGTAGGTTGGAGGAAAAAGGTGATACTCAACGGTGCAAAAATATAATGTGGCATGAGATGACTCAAACAACTTTTTTTAGGAGATTGATTTGCATAGCATGGGAGTTTCGTGGGAATTCAATCCTTTAGAGGTAATTAATCCTTGGGATGAACATATAAAGACCATTGACATTGTTTTATCTTCACACACTCATGTGGTTGACACTAATTTACACCTTTTAGGTGAGTGAAGTGTAATTAGGTGGGTTAATATTGGAAGAATTCCTTCATGAAGCCAAACCACAAGATTAGTTGGAGCATAATGCGACCATTGATTTAAGCTCATCAATGGTAATAACATAAACACCACCAATAGATCCTTACTTCCCATTAGTGCCACCATCACTATATCACATTCCCCGTGTACCAAAGCTGGAATCAGAGTTCTCCTTCCAAGCATATCATTTGAAATTAGGTGAAGTTGATGTAACATGCATAATTGTTTCATATCTTGCCAAGCTGGAAGGCACTGATAATGAAGAACCATGTGTTCTTTTTAGGACACATTCTATAGGTAGAAGCAGCTCTTTAATGCTACTTCTATACGTCAGCTCTTCAATACACTGATAATGTTTTTGTTTTTCTCTTTTCTTTTATGCTTATTGTTACCTTGAGGATAATGTAAGGATTAAGTATGGAGGAAATGATTTAGAATTAGGTTTTTGTTTTCTTGTTTTTTTTCTTTTGCATTTTTTCAAGGAAAAAAAAGCAATTCAAAATTTTTCGTATCCTGTTTTAGGTTTTTATGTTTTGTTTTAGATTTTAGGTTTTTGTGTCTTAGGATTCCTTCCTACTTCATTGATGCGAACTAAGCATTAATTTTTATGGTCTTGATTGATTATAAATGTTGTGTTAAATCTTACTATCATTCTTTTGTTAATGTGTTTTTATAATGATTATACTTACACTTAATGCACATAGCCAGGTTATTTGGCAATGAGACAAGCATGTTAGATTAAATAGATTCCTATACCCTCATTCTAACTTTTAATTTAATTTTGACCTGTCAAGGTTGAATGTTAGCACTCTACCGGAGGTCTTTTGAGGCAAACGATTGATCGAGCATCACTTGAAAAGGATTTGAGGCACCAGGTTCTCTAGCACCATGGCCAAACAAGCTAAAGCCCCTATCGATGTTCCAAGAGAATGTCGTCCTAGTAAGCCAATTTAAGCCTTTCATGTAGACCTTTTCATTTGGCTAATCATATTTTCTCCTTACCTAACCCATTTACATTTATATCCTTTACCCTTATTCTAAAAATGAATTGGAGTTTAGAGACTTATTTCAGGTATAAGGGGAAATTTGTAACAAATTGGGTTAGGGATAGAGGATAAGTGTGGGGGAGAGAATCAAATCGAGAGAAAGTAAAAGAAAGGAATTTTTGTGAAGGTAGCTCCAAAAAAAAGGAAAAAGAAAGAAAAAATGAAATTATAGAAAAAATCAAAAGAAAAAAACAAAGAAGAAAAAAATCAAAAGAAAGAAAATTCAATTTAATAAATATCCTGAGCCTTCCTTTTTTTTTTTTTTTTTGAGATTACAAAGTGGTTAAATGATGCAAGGTTCAACACAATGACATTTGGCCTTTATAAAATTGTTATAGGTTTTGAGAGGTGTATATTGAAAAATTTTATAATGTCTCTAACTATATGAAGTCTTTAGGAACTTTGTAATTCCCACATCTTTTCTTTCTTTTAACCACTATCCTTGGCCCCATTACAACCCATATTCAAGATTTTTTTTTTTCAAGTGGTGCCTTTGGCATATTGGAGATTCATACCAAAGGGGGAGCCTATGACATTTAATCCTTTCAACCAAATTGGGTGACCATTTCATTGAGAACTATTAAGGATTTATTTTTTTTCAAACCATGCGTTGTCTCAATATCGACAACATTGGCTATGTCACACACACAAACAAGTATAATTATTACAAGATATATTAGCTCGGGAATGACTAATGATTTAATTTGATATTTGTTTGATTTCAAGTCCTTAACTCAAGGTTGGAAGGTTAGTTTTGTTCTTTTTCTTTTGTTATTTATTTATGTTTAGGTTTTGCTCGAGGGCAAGCAAAAGATAAGTGTGGGGTAGTTTGATAAGTGTATAGTTTGACATGTATTTTTTATATCAGTCTTCCATATATTTATTTTGTTATTTTTTGAGTTTTACTGTGTTTTATTGTGTTTTTGTGTTTTATAGGTAATTAAATGTAGAAGGTTAAGAAGATGATTAAAAATATGGATTTTAGAGCTTCAAGAATCACAAATATTATTTGAAGTCCATAAGGAGTCGTTGGAAGTGAATAGGGGTGAGAATTGGGTGCAAAATGAGGAATTTGGCATCATTTAGCCCAACTAGCCATGTGGCCACATGCCAAAAAAAGCGCCTCCATGAGTGGAAGCTAAATCTACAGCCCTAAAGTTGCATTGCATGTGGCAACGAGGAGATCAAGTGCACCCTCACGCGTCCCTTCATATTTGGCTTGAATTTGATCTCATTTGAGGCCAAACTTACTTTTTTTCAACTCTAAAAGACTTAAACCTATGAATACCACTTTAGACACGCAATTAATACTAGTTTTTTAGTTTCTGTTAGTTTTTCATTAGTTTTTCTTAATCTTAGGAGCTGAAAAAAAAAAGAAGAAAAAGAGAAGAGCCTCCAGTGGTGGTGGCTTAAGAAATTTCTTCTGCATTTAGAATTCTTTGACACCATAATCGTTCTTTTCTTTATTCCTTATTTATTTTCTTTTTCAATTATGTTATTTTTGTTTTGTATTGGTTGAAGAGGATTTAAAAACCCTACGCATAATTTACTGATTAATTTATAGAATTATTTTTCAATTTTTGATTCACATTGTTTATGTTATTCTATAATTATTATCATGATTATTTTCTTGTTTTGTTTAGGTGTGCAACTAAATAGAACTTGAATTTAATCTATTACTAGATTAGGAGACTTGATATGTAATTGTCTTGTTATTCTAATGATTAGTAGCAAATTATGCTCATTGGTTATGGTCAAGTTTTCGTATGATTGCATATGAAATGTAACCTAGGTTAAATAATTCGAACTTGTGTGATTGTTGTCTTGATCAACCTATTTTTCTCATCTTAATGCTTCCGTTAGAATAAATCTATAAAGCTTGTTCTAGGTTGTTTAATGGAAAGTGGTTTAATAGAGTGCTTTTCTAATTAAATCTATATAATAAAGAAAGATTGGGATAACAGAGCTTGGTGTTATATACAGTTGTTAGTTTCAATAAAAGATTAATAATAATTTTGTAATTAATTGTATAATTATTGTTTCGTAATGGCAAGTGATCCTTTAACTGATTTCATTAACTTGTATTTATTTATTTTCTTTTGTTTTATTTAATTTGCTATTTGGCTAATTAAAATCAAAACCCCTTTTCATCTTAATTTAATTGTGTTATAGGTTTTAATGTGAATAATTAATTAATTAGACCCACTAATTTGTAAGCACCATTACCTTAATTCACCGCTACACTTAATAACTTAATAAGGATGACATTTTAAATAATAATTCGGTGTCTTTTCGAGACCAGCCAGGATGGGAGCATGTCATGGAAGCTTCCTCTAATTCTGCCGTGGGAAGAGCTTCATCATCGTCTTTGAAGACTGTTCTTGTTCCTGTCAATCACGCTACAACAATTCGTCGAGACAATCACAACTACATTATCCGGAGAAAGTTGGTTCTTCCCACTGTTCAAGGCCACAATCTTCACTACTTTCTTTTTGTTACGAAGCCTCCCCCATTAAAGTATCTTGCAATTAAAGATGAAGATTTGGGCGAAATCAATCCAGCGTACTCAGATTAGGAACAAGAAGATCAGCTACTTTATTTTTGGCTTCGTTCATCAATGATAGAGGGGATTCTTTCTTGAGTGCTCAATTGTGATAGATCTCCAGGCATGGAGAACCTTGGAACGATACTTTGCTGCTCAGGTCGGGGCAAAAAATCACTCAATTCAAAACTCAATTGCAAATATCAAGAAAGGTTCTTTGACAATAAATTACTTGCTGAAAATTCGACGGCATGTTGATCTTCTAGGGTTAGTTGGTCATCACTTGTCGGAAAAAGGACATCGTGATGCAATCTTGGAAGGTCTTTCTAGTAAGTATGATGTTTTTATTCTTTGCATTGAGTCCTGTCTTGATTCATACACAGTTGATGATATTGAAGCCTTGTTGTTGGCATAAGAGGCTAGTTTTGACAAGAATTCAAAAGATTTAGACTCGAGGCAGGTTAGTTCTGCTAATGCTCATCTTACTACCACTGGAAATTATCCCTCTTTCAATAAGAAAAGATTTGGGAATACTTCAAGGAATCCATTTGAAACAAGAACTACAAATCCTTTTTCTTTAGATGCAATTCTCATCCTTCTTCTGAATCTGGTCACGGCTGTAATCTATTTCTCTCTCCCAATTCTGGCTGAGGTACTTCACACAATAGGGGAAGAGGTTCCACTCGGGTTTCTTCCTCCGGTTGGTCTACTAACAAACCCGAATGTCAACTTTGTGGTAAAGTTGGACATGTTGTCGTGGGCTGCTACTATCGCTTTGATCTGAGCTTCACAGGTCCAGCTCAATTTCAACATCATCCACCCAGTATCAACTTGGTTAGTGGACAATTTTCCCCTGGAAGCTCTTCTTCACAAGGTGTTCTTGCCATACCAGAATCTATAGTTGATCCAAGTTAGTATCCTGAGGTTGATCAATGCTGGTATCGAGACTCAGGTGCATCAAATCATGTTACTGCAGAAGCTGATAATCTGATGCACGAAATGGAATACAATGGCCCTAATCGAGTGCATATTGGCAATAGTATGGGTTTATATATAAAGCATGTTGGTCAAACTGATTTTCCTTCTCCCTTTTTACCATCAAAGATTCTTACTCTCAAAGAATTGTTACATGTTCCTAGCATCACTAAAAACCTTCTTAGAGTGTCAAAGTTTGCTCATGATAACAATGTTTATTTTGAATTTCACTCACTTAAGGGTTTAGTGAAGGCACATAATTCTCATACTATTCTTCTGGAGGGGAGACGTAAAACTGGGCTCTATGTCTTTGACACTTCACAAATTCAACTCTCTCCTTCGTCTCGCTTCAGCATTCATCAGTTCCTCCAGTCAAGTCTTTTCCTTCAGCAACTTCTAGTTCACAGCCGGTTCTTGTCACTATCTGTAATCTTCTTTCACACTATGATTCTACATCAACTGATAGTGCTTGTTCAAAGTCAAATTTGTTTGTTGTAAATACTTGTTCTTCTAGAGGTATCTCTACTTATTTGTGCAATTTGTGGCGTAATAGATTGGGGCACCCCTCAGCCAAAGTTATGCAAAGGGTGCTTACTCAATGTAATGTCTCTCCAATTAATAAATATAATTTTCTGTTCCTCCTGTTGTCTTGGCAAAATGCACAAATCACCTTTCTTTTTGTTTGACACTACCCATTCACAACCATTTCAGCTGATTCACTCAGATCTCTGGGGTCTATCTTCTAAGATCTCTTCAAGTGGTTACAAATATTACATTAGTTTTTTGGATTCTTACTCTAGGTTCACTTGAATGTAGCTTCTCAGAAACAAATCAGATGCTTATCAAATATTCCTTAACTTGAAAACGCAAGTTTAACTCCAATTGAGTCATAAGATCAATGTTTTGCAAACAGATTGGGGAGGGCAATTCGGGTCATTTACCACTTTCTTAAAGTCCAATGGCATTATTCATAGGCATCCCTGTCCTCATGTGCATGAACAAAATGGAGTGATTGAAAGAAAACATACACGTTGTTGAAAATGGTCTAACTCTCTTCACTAAAGCCCTCATGCCAATCACTCACTGGGATGAGGCATTTCGAGCTGCAGTGTTTATTTATAACGGACTCTCCAACTCTATGTTTCATTGGAAAACCCCTTTAGAACTTCTGTTTCACTTCAAACGCAATTACCAAATGCTTAAATTTTGTGGCTGTGCCCGTTTTCCTATGTACGTCCTTACCATAAACATGAACTGAGCTTTAGATGCGCTGAATGTGTGTTCTTGGGTTACAATATAAAACATAAGGGATACAAGTGTCTTGACTTTAAGGAAGAAGTTTTAACTCAACAGATGTCCAGTTTGATGGATATTTCTTTCCTTACATGAAACTCTCATCGTTGGATTCGACATCTACACCAAGATGCAAGGTTTGAGAATTCTACCTACAGGGTTGGCTTATAAGACCCATTTCAGAAATTGAGAATCTACTCCTAATTTTTTCCAATTCACCACTAATGTCTTCCAACCAATCAAGGAATGCTTGATCCATAAATCCTGTGCAACCTCTCATGCTGAGTTCCTCCATAAATGTTTTCATCCTCTCTGGACCAATGAAGAATTTTTCATTTCTCTCCCCTTTAAGCAAAACGAGGATGTTAACCCCACCAAAGCAAGCCACCTAGGGATGAATCCCGAACACCAACAAATGGCAATTCAAGAGTGTCTAGAGCTTTAGGACCAGGGCTTAATCAAACCAACCACATCACCTTGGGCTTGTCATGGTTTCTACGTTAGCAAACGTTCAGAACAGGCCAGAGGAAAACAAAGGCTGGTTATTAATTACAAGCCATTAAATCATTTTCTAGCAGATGACAAATTTCCTCTCCCAAATCGAAACACCTTTTTCTCAAATCTTACCTGTGTCAAAATCTTTTCCAAGTTTGATCTTAAAGCAGGGCTTTGGCAACTTGGTATTGAACCTAAAGACCGGCCTAAAACTGCATTCTCCATCCCAAACCATCATTTTCAATGGACTGTTTTGTCCTTTGGGCTTAAGACTGCCCCATCCTTTTTCCAAAAAGCCATGACACGAATTTATGGCCCGATCCTCCATCATGCCCTCATACACATAGATAATATTCTCCTTTTCTCTCCTAATCACACTACACATCTGGACCTCCTGACCCAATTTGCTCATATCACAGAAGCCCATGGCATCATGCTCTCTTAAAAAAAGATGCTCATTACATAGCCCAAAATCGATTTTCTTGGCATGACTCTTTGTGACGGTACCTACCAGGCCCAACCCCACATCGCTCAGGAATTACTCAAATTCCCTGACAAAGACTTGTCAAAAGTCCAACTCTAGCAATTTTTGGGTATTATCAATTACCTTTCGGATTTTGTACCAAAAATATCAAAGCTCACAAGTCTACTTACACGGCTTTTAAGAAAAGATGCTCCACCTTGGAATGATGAGCACACTACAACTGTAAGGCATCCTAAACAAGTGATGTAGAGCTTGCCACCATTGTCAATCCCTTCAGACGGCAGGAGAATACTCCAAACTAACGCCAACAATACTCATTGGGGGCCATCCTTCTTGAAAAAGGAACGAATAAAGCAAGAAAGATATGCGGGTACAAAAGTGGTTCTTTTAAAGATTCGCAAAAGCATTATCATTCCATGATCAAAGAACTACTCGCTATCAAAAATGGAATCTCGAAAGTTGAATTCCACCTCATCAGCCACCACTTTTTAGTCGAAACTGATTCAGCAGTAGCAGCAGAAATGATCAAAATCAAGACAAATAAGACCATCAACGCTAAACTAATTAGGTTAGCAGTATGGTTTGATCAATTTTCCTTTGATATCAAGCATATTAAAGGAAAAGATAACATCATCCCTGACTACTTGTCTTGGCCACCTATAAAAGATAATCCTTGGCCTTCGAAACAGATCATTCCTATTCCATTCATTTCCATGATGACCTCCTTCTCCCCATCTCAACATCTTTTCCCTAAAGATGCCTAGATTATCCTTTAGGGAAAAAACATCAAAGAAAAGGCCACCAAACGAGCCCGCTTTATGCAAAACCAACTAATCAAAAAGTTTGGTCCTTCCATGTACCATGACCTTGGTCTATATCCTGACTACCCATTCTCTAAAGTCATTCCCTTTCAAGGACACTTTGTTTATGCCACGACCTTTAGCACATCTTTTCTGGTACTTAACCAGTGCCTTCACAATTGCCATAGAAGTCCAAGCCATTGCCACTAGAACCACAATCTGTGCTTACTTGGATAAAGATGATTTTGAAGATGCATACACACACAGATGCAGGTGCTACAATGGTTCGCTCCCCTACAGCATTGGGACCAACTTCGCACAATAGAATGAGAAAAACATAAGGGCTTCAGACAAGCATTCTTATAACCTTGCAAACCAAAAGACTCGTAGGCCATCATTCCCCTCCATTGTTATATCATTCTGTTCGTCACCTTTTCAGGAAAACTTGCTCAAGACGAGACCATAACTACCAACCCATCCATCGAAGTCTTCAGCACAAGCGAAGAACCTCTTGCAGGGCCAGGCAAAATTCAAAGAGAAATACAAAAAATATTGTTTGCCAAAAACCAATCGATTCCTGACCATCTATGTCCTGCACTTGATGAAGACGCCCCGTGGGAAAGATTCCCTTCTGAGTACAGCGAAAAAATAGAAAAAGGCATTAAAGATATATGCTGATGCTTCAAACGATAAGGACGACCCTACACAACTTCACCCGAATCTGTACACCCCAATAGACACTGAGGGAGTCCTTTACTATAATAATTTAGCTTTTCAAGATGCCCAAGATCTTTATCTCAGTGACCCTTATCTATTTGACACTCTGCCTGCCACTCACTCCTCATCACAACAACTATTATGGTCCTGTTTCAACGTGTGTCCACCTATGGATGAAGATGAAGTAGATGAAGTACTACGAGAGCTGGCAAAAGAGAATTCCTAGTTGGATGACAACTGTGATACAGACTAGGGAATAATCTCCACTTTGTGTATAATATGGACCACTGTGTGTCCCCTTGCTTTATTTTCTGCTTTAGTGTGTGCTGGACCACCGCGTGTCCTCTTTCTTTTCCAGAATATGTAAGGACCACTGATCCTCTATGTAAGATAGCTTAGCTTTGTAGTATATATATCCAGCTTCTCTCGTCTTGGAGGGCAAGCTTCCTTGTACAAAAAACCCTTCTGATAAATAAAAGTTTCCTTTGTGTGAAAAATGTCCTTCTAAACCTCCAAAAGAGAATCAAAATTAAGGGAATAGGTGGTTCTTGGTCTAATCAAAGAAACCCATTTTGTGCCTTCAATCCTATGAGCTAGGTCGTAAGCCTCTGAAAATGCCGAAAGGGCGAGAGAAAAGAGTAGACAAACTCTAGGGTCATCGTCACAAAACAAGGGTGCCCTAGATAGGTATCCTAGATAACTCAAGGGTCATCGTCACAAAACAAGGGTGCCCCAAATTGGTATCCCATATTGGTATCAGAGCCAAACCGTTCTCTTAATTTTGAGTCTCTGTCTTTTACCATGAATCTAGAATCTAATAATACTCCCGAGTCCTCTTCCTCTTCTTCTTCTTCTATACCCCTTGTACCTACTTTTCGTAAATCAACTTCTTCCAAACTAGACTTTCTCTATGAAATATCTTACCTTCCTGACAAAAGCAAGATCAACTCTGAATCTCTCCCTTTAATCAATCATTACCATGCTTTTATGAAAACTACAAATTCCTTCACCAGATCTATAAAGTCTCTCATATGTCCCTCTTATAAAGCACCCAAAAAATACGTCCACGCCTCCAAGTTTAGCCAATGCCAACTCCCAGCTGTCTCTTATGAGCAACTAGTAACTCTCCAAATCCCTCCAGAACTACCACCTTATTGGGTTTCTCAAGGGTATACCCATATCATTTTGGTGCAGTCTGCCTTGCCCTCACTTATCATGCCCGTTAAGGCTTGCCTATTTTAGCTCACATCGATCTTCTTGATACTCGACTAAAGAAGTATCAACAGGCTAGTATTGCTACCATAGAGACCACATTAAATGCAGGAACCGTAATTATTATGTTGTTCCCTAATTTTAACATGTCTCTAATGGACAAACGACTCTTGGATGGTTTCAAGGTTCAGGTTTAAATCGTTGGTGTCAAACAGGATCCGAACTCCATTGGATCCACCCTTCATTACCAGATGGCTTACCGCCTCCAAGATCATGCACTTGATCTTGCACTTCCAGCCTCAACTGACGCTTTGATGATCAAGGTTGATTTAGATCAAGTTCCAACCTGTACTCACATTCCGAGACATATTCCTACATAAGAGCTTCAAAAGCTGCTACCTAGCTCCTGGATTACAAACTATGAGAAGGCCCAACAAATTCCTCCCCTTATTCACCTGAAGGAACCCCAATACAAGACCCTTGCTGACGGAAGTAAAGAAATGATCTTTGACAGAAGTGAAAACTCTCCTATTGGATTTTTCACCACTCAATATATGATGAGAAGTGTCTCCCATCCTCCTTTGATGGCTGACGTTTCCTCTTTCAACAATCATGGTGAACTAATCTAATCATTCCAAGCACCAAACGGTCACTGCTATTGGGATTTCTGTTATTGCCCAGATTGTAATAAAACCAAGGAAATGGTGGAAGCACCCCGTTCAAAGAGAAAAAGTTCAGGAAAAAGGCTCAAACAGAAGTATCTCTAAGGAGATAAATCCGTAGGAACTCTTAGCTAACCATCTAGGAAATTTGACTATTTGGTCACTTATTCCACTCCTGACCACTTTGACAAACCGGCCCCAAGCCCCACTGGCTAGGACGATGAGGACCATGAGGCCTCCCCACTTTTTGCCTAGGCCTATATGATGGGATCTTTATCACCCTCCACATATGAAGAAGACTTCCCACCAATCAAGTCATACCAAACCCAAGATGGCACCATTGCGCATCAACCAAAAGTTGCCAATCCTACTGCACAAGAAGTTGATGGATCTACAAAACGAGTCTCCCCAGCCGAAGCCACTCTCAACTGGCAATCTGAAAATCTAATTTCTCAGAATAAGATGTTAAGAAAAATTGAGACTCCCACAGCACAACTAACTGTAGATGTTCAAGAATCTCAACACTTCATCATACAAAAGTTGTCGGCTAATATCCAACAGGTCCATGAGGAACTCATGATGCTAATCAAGTCATTGACAGTTCCTATGAGTGTCTTTACAGCCAAAGAAGAGGAAATGAGAAATCTCAAGTTGTAGTATGAAGATCTCCAGTGGCCTGAAAGTCTAAAAGCAGCTACTGCGGCTGCCGAAACAACTCCATGGCGATTTACTACTATGCCTAAAGACCCACAGCCCTTGATAAGGTCCAAACCAGCGGCGTCTTCCATGCTACGACTCAAACAAATATTGGATGAACAGGACCAGTTTAAACAACAAAAGGCCAAAGCCAAGGCAACATCACCAAACTCTTCAAAACACCAGCAAAATACTACACCGTAGTTTGATGGTACAACAACCACGAAGCTCGTTGTCTCATGTGCTATACCAACACCAGGATTCACTACCTCAGCCATCAACTCTTATACATGAGTCCGACTCGCCAGACTCTTTTGAGAATGAATCTAATTACTCTTCAAGTTCCTCCTCAACAACAATTGAGGAATTTTCTTCTGATGGGTCATCCTCTGACAATAATAATCCTCTCCATCTAATGGCCCAAGAAACTAAAGCTAAAGAACAGTCTGAGACCTCTCAAGCTTACCATGTCGAGGAACAAGATGATTCCCTTCAAAGTGATCAAGTTACAAAATCCTCGAAGTTTCACACATTCACTCTCGACGACATTCCTCCTCACCAATGGCATACTAGGTTCCAGGAATTCAAAGCCTATCTCCTAATTGAAACATAGAAGCCACGCTTGCAAACCAAAACTGTCCTTTTGGGTTTTGCCTCTCGCTTCACAGGTATCCTCCAAGAATGGTGGAAAAGACTAGGGGATTACCAACAACTCCAATTTCTCCAGCTCGAGAACATTGAAGAAGCATTCTCCATAGTTTATAATGAATTCTATGTACAAGACACCCCGACCACAGAAAAACTATGCGCTGAGTTCTTCAAAATGAAATGTTGTTCCATGGATAAAAGAGATTTAGAGAAACATTTCAAGCGAGTATCCCAAAGGTTTTACCAAATCAGTGGAATCAATGATCCAAACCTAAAGCAGGCATTCCTTTCCTCTATTCCAAAACCTTTTGGAGAAGAAACAACATGCCTCCTTACTCAATCGGGGAAGAATCTCTAAAACACCACCCTTGGTGAGCTCTACCAGCTAACCATTAGAGCTTTGGACAAAATGTGTTCCCAAAATAAATTCCTTCAGGAATACTTAAAATAATCAAAGCATCTCGACCGCATCTATAGTAAAAAAGATTTGCTAATTAAATGTCCTGAAAGCTAGACATGCTCCTGTCATCCTCGAAAGACTCACCAATCTTATTGAAAACTAGTCTTTCTGAAAGATTCGAAGAATGGCTTCCGACAGAAAAAGAAACGGTTTATAAAGTTTCTCTAGAAAAAGCAAAAGTTTGGTAAAACCACAAACAGATGCTATAAATGTGGAAAGAAAGGCCACTTTGCTAAAATGTGTCCTCAAGGCAATACCGCCAAGCTGCTGATCACCCACATTGAAGACACTATTGGACTCTCATTATCCGACAATGATATTGAATCCATATTTTCCCTTGATGATGAACCAACAACAGATTCTATCTGTGCCTTTGAATAGATCAGGAGCTCATATGCACACTATCAGATAGGCTCGACTAACCTTCCTCAGCCAGTTCCAATGATCCCTATGCGGATTATCCCTTCTAAATATTCCATGCCTTTAAAGGTCACCGCATTCTTTGACACATGAGCCTCTTATTCTATGATGAATCCTGACATTCTTCTTGTTAAATATTGGCATCGGAAACAACAATTCTTTCATGCTGCCAATAGCATAATCTTTAAGACTGATCTTATCAGTAAGCCTATAAGGCTTGAGTTCTTCCTAGGATGGTCCATATGACATCAAGTTATTGGCTCTAAGCTCCCTAGAAAAGACCTCATCGTTGGATTTGACATCTACACCAAGATGCAAGGTTTGAGAATTCTACCTACAAGGCTGGCTTATAAGACCCATTTTAGAAATTGGGAATCTACTCCTAATTTTTTCCAATTCACCACTGATGTCTTCCAACCAATCAAGGAACGCTTGATCCATAAATCCTGTGCAACCTCTCATGCTGAGTTCCTCCATAAATGTTCTCATCCTCTTTGGACCTGTGAAGAAATTTTCATTTCTCTCCCCTTTAAGCAAAACGAGGATGTTAACCCCACCAAAGCAAGCCACCTAGGGATGAATCCCGAACACCAACAAATGGCAATTCAAGAGTGTCTAGAGCTTTAGGACCAGGGCTTAATCGAACCAACCACATCACCTTGGGCTTGTCATGCTTTCTACGTTAACAAACGTTCAGAACAAGCCAGAGAAAAACAAAAGCTGGTTATTAATTACAAGCCATTAAATCATTTTCTAGCAGATGATAAATTTCCTCTCCCAAATCGAAACACCTTGTTCTCAAATCTTACTTGTGTCAAAATCTTTTCCAAGTTTGATCTTAAAGCAGGGTTTTGGCAACTTGGTATTGAACCTAAAGACCGGCCAAAAACTGCATTCTCCATCCCAAACCACCATTTTCAATGGACTTTTTTGTCCTTTGGGCTTAAGACTGCCCCATCCCTTTTCCAAAAAGCCATAACATGAATTTATGGCCCGATCCTCCATCACGCCATCATATACATAGATGATATTCTCCTTTTCTCTCCTGATCACACTACACATTTGGACCTCCTGGCCCAATTTGCTCATATCATAGAAGCCCATGGCATCATGCTCTCTGAAAAAAAGATGCTCATTGGACAACCCAAATCAATTTTCCTGGCATGACTCTTTGTGACGGTACCTACCAAGTCCAGCCCCACATCGCTCAGGAATTACTCAAATTCCTTGACAAAGACTTGTTAAAAGTCCAACTCCAGCAATTTTTGGGTATTATCAATTACCTTTAGGATTTTGTACCAAAAATGTCAAAGCTCACCAGTCCACTTTTACGACTTTTAAGAAAAGAGTAGACAAACTCTAGGGTCGTCGTCGCAAAACAAGGGTGCCCTAGATTGATATCCTAGATTTGTATCCCAGAGCTGTAGATGTTTAAGAATCTCAACACTGCATCATACTATGCGCTAAGTTCTTCAAAATTAAATGTTATCAGGGATACCAATCTGGGACACCAATATGGAGCACCCTTGTTTTGTGACGATGATCCTAGAGTTTGTCTACTGTTTTCTCTCGCCCTCTCGTCATTTTCAGAGGTTTACGACCTGGCTCATAGGATTGAAGGCACAAAATGGGTTTCTTTGATTAGACCAAGAACCACCCATTCCTTTAATTTTGATTCTCTTTTGGAGGTTTAGAAGGACATTTTTCACACAAAGAAAACTTTTATTTATCATAAGGGTTTTTTGTACAAGGAAGCTTGCCCTCCAAGATGAGAGAAGCTGGATATATATACTACAAAGCCGAGCTATCTTACATAGAGAATTAGTGGTCCTTACATATTCTAGAAAAGAAAGAGGACACGTGGTGGTCCAGCACACACTAAAGTAGAAAATAAAGCAAGGGGACACACAATGGTCCATATTATACACAAAGTGGAGATTATTCCCTAGTCTGTGTCACAGTTGTCATCCAACCAGGAATTCTCTTTTGCCAGCTTTTGTAGTGCATCGTCTACTTCATCTTCATCCATGGGTGGACATGCATCGAAACAGGACCATAAGAGCTGTTTTGATGAGGAGTGAGTGGTAGGCAGAGTGTCAAATAGATAAGGGTCACTGAGGTAAGGATCTTGGGTACCTTGCAAAGCTGAATTATTATAGTAAAGGACTCCCTCAGTGTCTGTTGGGGTGTATAGATTCAGGCGAAGTTGTGTGGGCTTGCCTTATCGTTTGAAGCACCAGCGTATATCTTTAATGCCTTTTCTATTTTTTCGCTGTACTCGAGAGGGAATCTTTCCCACGGGGCGTCTTCATTAGGTACGGGCCATAGATGGTCAGGAATCGATTGGTTTTTGGAAAACAATATTTTTTTTGTATTTCTCTTTGAATTTTGCTTGGCCCTGCAAGAGGTTCTTCGCTTGTGCTGAAGACTTCGATGGATGGGTTGGTAGTTATGGTCCCGTCTTGAGCAAGTTTGCCTGAAAGGGTGACGAACAGAATGATATGACAATGGAGGGGAATGATGGCCTACGAGTCTTTTGGTTTGCAAGGATATAAGAATGCTTGTCTGGAGCCCTTATGTTTTTCCCATTCTATTGTGCGAAGTTGGTCCCAATGCTGTAGGGGAGCGAGCCATTGTAGCATCTGTATCTGTGTTTTGTATGCTTCTTCAAAATCATCTTTATCCAAGTAAGCACAAATTGGGGTTCTGGTGGCAATGGCTTGGACTTCTATGGCAATTGTGAAGGTACTGGTTAAGTACCAGAAAATATGTGCTAGAGGTCGTGGCATAAACAAAGTGTCTTTGAAGGGAATGACCTTAGAGAAGGGGTAGTCAGGATATAGACCAAGGTCATGGTACATGGAAGGACCAAACTTTTTGATTAGTTGGTTTTGCATAAAGAGGGCTCGTTTGGTGGCCTTTTCTTTGATGTTTTTTCCCTGAAGGATAATCTAGGCATCTTTAGGGAAAAGATGTTGAGATGGGGAAGAGGAGGTCATCATTGAAATGAATAGAATGGGAATGATTTGTTTCAAAGGCCAAGGATTATCTTTTATAGGTGGCCGAGACAAGTAGTCAGGGATGATGTTGTTTGTTCCTTTAATATGATTGATGTCAAAGGAAAATTGATCAAACCATACTGCCAACCTGATTAGTTGAGCGTTGATGGTCTTGTTTGTCTTAATTTTGATCATTCCAGCTGCTACTGTTGAATCATTTTTGACTAAAAAGTGGTGGCCGATGAGGTGGAATTCAAATTTAGAGATTCCGTTTTTGATAGCGAGTAGTTCTTTGAACGTAGAATGATAATGCTTCTGCGAATCTTCAAAAGATCCACTTTTATACTCGCATATCTTTCTTGCTTTATTCATTCCTTCTTCAAGAAGGATGGCCCTCCAATGAGTATTGCTGGCGTCAGTTTGAAGTATTCTCCTACGGTTTGAAGGGATTGACAATGGTTGTTCAATTCTTTCTTTGTCTTTCTGAAGTTCTCTTTCTCTCGCTAAAACTTAATATTGAGAAGTTCTGTGTTTTTCATTTCTTTTTTTTTTTTTTAATTTGAAAGGCAGTAGGTACCAATTCTGACACACTATTGGATAATGTTCCACCCAAAGGCAGGACAGGCTTTAAGGACACAGCTCAGCGGCTCAGCTTTAAATGGCTGGTGGTATAAGTTCCGCCTAATCTTTCTCGTTCATATGACTGCAGCACTATTGCATGAATGCTTTAATGCTTTTTTTTTTGTCATTTGGCTTTAATTACTAACGCTATTTTAGTGAATACAGGTCTAATAATGCGTAAATAGAGAATAAATGAATAACGCCGTTCATCCTCATATGTTCAGACTCCTCTAGAGAAAAATAGATCGATTGCTGTAGAAATTATTTATGTTGAAGAAATTACAGAATCATTTGCACCCGTTCATTTGCATTCTTTTGCTCATGTTTACTTTTCTTTTTGGAAGTAGTTTCTATGTTTACTGGAGATTCATTATAGTGGACGTTTAGAGAAGGAACTTTTTGTTTATTTTTTAAGTTTAAACAAGATTTTGTGCTTGGGAGAGTCAGTTCTAACATTTTTTTTAGTTCAAACCAAAATTACTATCATGTCTATTCATGGTTCAAACTATTGTTGGATTTTAATATAAAATGTGGCGGCAAAATTGATCAGTTGATAAACAAAAATTTTCTCAAACTTTGTTTATCAGAAATAGGTATATAATTTAAATTTAATATTGGAAACATAGTATTATTTGATCCAAACATTTTAAAGCCTATTAGGGTATTCTAATTACCTCTTTGACATCATAGTCTTTCAGTCCAAGCTTTCACACCAAAGGAGCAACAAATAGGCTCAAATTGCAAAGAACGAATTAAACTTACACTTTAATAGTTCTGTTATGTACTCAACATATGAGATAGTAGTTTTTTTTTTTTAAAAGAACACCTTGTTTTTCGCTCTGGAGGCTCAAAAATATCACTTATGTGAAAATTGGTATCTTTACTCTTTTTATAACCGAATAGTTAGTTATTTTAATTAATTTTGAAATAGTTAAAAAATATTTATTTTATTCTTTTAGTGGGAGGTTTACGCCCAGTTCAGGATACAAATCTAGTGTGACAGAAGGCAGGTGGATTAAACCCACTTTTCTTCCCACGTGCACTTAGTATGTATACGTATCTTATACACATATAATTAATTAATTTAAACAATCATATTTATTTAAATTCAATTTTAAATTAATTAGTTAATTAATTTTAAGTACATATTGGCATAGATATAGCATGGTCTCACCACACGAATATCCCACAAAATTAAAATATATTTTAATAATCGCATTAATTAAATATAATTAATTCAGAGCATATGTAATTAATTTAATTTCTTAAATATAATTAATTAATTGTTGCTCAATTAAATGTGACAACATTTGTCATATTTGCCATGTTACATTATGGGGCTGTTTGGTATTGTTTTTAAAATAGGTGAAAATGTTTTTGTTTTGAAAAATGAAAATTGTGTGGGAATTGTGCTGAGAGTTTTTAAGATTTTTGCCCCAAAAAATGTGCAAAAACATTTTTAAAAATTTCGAGAACAAAAACAAATGGGGCCTATGTGTCATAGAAAACATTAATCTATATCACATTAATATCTTTAGTACAAAGCAATTAATTTAGAATTTAACAATTCCAAATTAGATGCAATTCTTTTTATGTTTTTGTTCTTAATTCTATGTAGTCTTATAGAGGTGGCATTGAAGACTTATAGACCTATAATTTAAGCTTTAATAATTTTGACAATTAATTAAACTATTTAATTAATATGTCAAATTTATTAATTTTAGTGTTACTCCACTATAAACATGAAACTGCACTGTTGAAATTATAATAATAATTACTTAAAGAAAAATAGCGAGTACTTTATTGATTTAATATTTGCTTATAAGTCAATCTTTCATAAATAGTTCATATAAAAATTAGGTTTAATTTTCGTTCACCTCTGTTATTAATTCTTTATTTTTAAGTTCTAATAATTCTCTAATGAACAATTAATTCATAATCTTATCATGAATGAGCACTTTACTGTTCAAGTCCTAAAGCATCAATTAAGAGAACTGTTTTTCTAATTTCCATTAGGAAAATAGATTCTATACCTATATAATGTTATTTGCAGTTATTTATTCTATTATGTTTCGAAGATGCGAAGTTACTATCTGTCTTTAGTAAATCTTACTAAGCAACTCAGAAAACATAATGTCATAAATAAGAGTCTAATAAATACTCAAGATTAAGATTGGCATATATATGATTATCATAATGTTAAATATGAACAATTATTTATGACAGAAAATTATAAGAGATTCATAATTTATATGGTTCAGTCTTATATAATCTCATTATATAAAGTGCTTCCAATTTAATAGCCTGAATAAGACTATTTTCTTCTTAATGAAATTGGACCACATTTATAATATATAATTAATGATATCAAACTTTATTTAATTATTATAGACTTTCTCAACAATATGTATAATGTCTATTCTTGTAGGACATCAATCCAAACAATCTTCCATTTGCCTTAAGCAGGTGAGACATATCTCTCAGACCTAAGCCTTTGCCTTAAAGCAGGTGTGGCATATTTTTCAAACCTAATCCTTCCAAATGTCCCTCAAAACTCTTTGTAGGTAACGTCTTGGTGAAAGGATCGGTTTTTGATGCAATCTTTATAACTTCTACATCACTTCGGTGCATTGTATGAGCGGTTTATCCATGTCTAAAATGACTTCTAGTCACATAAGAACTTATAGAACAAAACAGCTTCTTTAACTACTTCACAAGCAACTACATACTTAGCTTCCATGGTTGAATCAACAATATAAGATTGTTCAATGCTTCTCCAAACTAGGACTCTATTATCAAGAGTAAACACCGACCCAAACTCAGATTTACGAGTGTCTTTGTCTGATTGAAAATCAAAATCAGTGTATCTAGTAGGAATCAAATTCTCACTAGAGAATACCGGCATATAGTTTCTTATTCTCCTAAGATACTTAAGAATGTGTTTAAAGCCACTCAATGACCTAATCTTGAGTTGGATTGATATTGACTAATAATACCCATTGCATAACAAATGTAAGGCTTTGTACATAACGACAAATATTAGACTTCCCACTGCAGATGTATAGGGTACTCGTCTCGTATTTCTTCTTCTTGATATGTCTTGGAACATTACTTATTTGAGAGATAAACTCCATGGAATGTAGATAAATCATTTTTCTTGGAGTTTTGCATTGAAAAACTTATAAGCATCTTATCGATTCATGACACTTGAGACAATGCTAACAACATGTTCTTTCAATCTCTTATGTGTTGGATTCCAATAACATAACTTGCCTCTCTCAAATCTTTCATTTGAAATTGATTGGCTAGCTGTTTCTTTAGATTGGAAAATATTCCTATATCATTTTCAATGAAGGTTTTTTTTTTCTTTTTTTTTCTTTTTTATCGTTTACATGGAGAACAAAGAAGACCAACTTTATATTTTTGACGTACTTGTCTATGTAAGATTCATCAACATTTTGATATAAACTATAAGACTTGATCGTCTCATCAAATCTTAAGTTCCATGATATCAAAGCTTGCTTAATTTCATAAATGGACCTTTGTAACTTGCAAACCTTGTGCTCTTGATCTTTGACCATAAATTTTTCTGGTTGCACTATATAGATGCTTTCTTTAAGATGGCTAGTCAAAAGTTTGTCTTGACATCCATCTGTTATATCTCATAATCAAGACATGCAATGATGAATAAAAGAATATGAATGGATTTGAGTATGGCTACTAGTTGAGAATGTCTCTTGATAATTGACTCCCTCTATTTTTGTATATAACTCTTTGCCTCAAGCCTAGCTTTCAAAGACTAAACTTTTCTACCCACTCTTTTTTTTTTCTTATAGATCCATTTTCACCCAATGGATTTTTATCCCTTTAAGTACATCTACAAGTTTCCATATAGTATTGGAGTACATGGAATCCATTACTAAGTTCATAACCTCTAGCCATTTCTCCTTTCAGAATACTCCATTGCACGTTGATATGTCAATGGATCATCCTCACTGATGTGAAAATTTTATAAGTGCATAAATCGATTCAAGCAATATAATGATGAGAAATTATCGTTCCCATGAGGATTACAATGTTCTTAACTTCATTTAGACAAATAATATTAAGTTGAAATAAAGAAAAGAATTAAAATTAATGAACAAAATAATAACAAAGCTCAACCTCAATTAATGGAAATTCAATGATATGAAAGCACTAAAGCATACAAGATTAACAAGATAATTTCAATTTGATTCCAATTATTAACTCACATTAGCTATATTTATGTGTTAGAACAAGAAACTCTATTTTATTTATTATTTCTTCTAGGGATGAAAATAAAAATATCTCTAGCATGTAAACCCATTATCCTTTGATGTGACTTCTACTACCCTAAAGACTCGTTATGTTCTATGGCTCTTTAAATGTTTACGTAAGTCATTCTACTATCGCTCGATTTCGCATGTATCGTGCAGTTAATTTTATAAGAAGCTAATCCTAAATATCTCCTTTTTGTGTTTCAATTTAGGTCTTCTGGTCAATTTAAATTTAAATGAAATTTTAAGAACAGTAAAATTAACAAACATGTAGAGAAAATAAATTCTTTGAAAGAAAATAAATTAGAATTCAAATATTCATTGTCTTGCTCTTGACCTATTTACAAACTCCTTTCCAAAGTGTGCTCTCCAAAATAGCCTAAGGATAACTATTTATAGGTGGAAATAAAAAGAGCTAAGTTTTAACGCGTTTTTGCTTTCGAGTGCGCAAACTAGTGCTCCATCAATTTGATGTCGCGGCATTGTTATGAGTCCATCTAAAGTTCCGTAGCATTGCAGTGCTTTTGACGCTGGGTATCCTATCCAAAACTCCCAAGATTGGCTCACGGGTGCTACATTGTGGTGCTTAAGCACTACTTGCTTGTGCCAACGAAGTACTTTAAAGCTCTTTTCAATGCCTCCAAACCACTTCAAACCATCAATAATTAATATTTTCACTTAACCTACAAACAAATCACAAAAACACATGTAAAATTAACAAAAACCTTGAGAGCCAACTATTAGACATAATACCCTAAGGAGTAAAATGTTGTAATATGTTTTTGGAGATATTTTATTAATAAAGAGTTTATTTATTGTTCAAATACCAAATATTGTCCTCTTTACGTTTATATCTGTTGAATGTATGATAAGCAAATAAAAGTTTTAGATCATTAGTCTAAACCTTTAAAGAATCATGCATATGATGAACATATCATACAAAAGACATGATTCTAAAGGTGATGGCCTAAATCATAAAATCTGTAATCTAGGGAATAAAGTTAGGTGCTTTATTCATGCTAAGATTGTTATGTTGTCTACATCCCTAACGGGAGGTAGCTTGTCTTGGCCATCAGAGTCAGACTCTACAAGTAGAAACAATGGTATATTGTCATAAGTGATGATATATTAGATCATGACATAAAGTTGAATTGATTTGGACTAATAATTCCATCTATGCAAATCAATTCACTTTAGACAATTATATATGTTGTGTTTTAATCCTAAAATGACTAATGGGCCTGTTATCTTGACTTATGTCTTTTGATGTACCAAAGGGTGACATCTTGACTTTATGATAGTACTGTTGGGTTTGGTGCCCTAAAAGCTATAACACTGTACATATTGTTAATAAATAAATAAGTGACATTTATAATTATTTTGGTTGCGTATATGTATTATGAATACATTTATAAACTTCAAGATAATTCCATGATTATTTATGTGACTATAAATTTAGCGTATAAGTGTTATATGCTTAGGGATAAAATTTATAGACAATAATCTAAATAGTTCGTAATAATTAATTGAAGTTTGGGATCTTTAATTAAATATTACAAGTACGGTCCAATCTCATTTAGAATAAAATAGTCATTATCCGAACTATTAATGTAGAGATATTAGATTGGACGTACTTTATACAATGAGATTATATAGGAGTGGACCAGATAAATTATGAATCTCTAATAATCATCCATTACAAATAAAGTATTTAAATTTATCACTATTATGATCATATATTTGACAGTCTTAATCTTGAGTATTTATTATACTCCTGTTTGTGACATTATGTTTTTTGATTTGCTTGGTAAGATTTGTTTTAGTACAGATCATAACTTAGCATCTTAGAAACATAATATAATAAATGGCTGGAAATAATATTATACAGATATGGAATCCATTCCTTCTTTATGAAAGTTTAAAAAATAGTTCTCTCGAGTGATAATTTAAGGTTTGAACAGTAGAACGCTCGTTCATAGTAAGATTATGAATTATTAGTTCATTAGAGAATTATTGGAACTCGAGGATAAAGATATAATAAGAGACGTAAACGGAAATTGAACCTAGCTTTTATTATGAACTATTTATGGAGGACTGACTTATATGTAATGATTATATCAATGGACTACTCGCTTATTTTCTTTGAGTAATTTCACTATAATCTCAAGAGTTCAGTTTTAGGTTTTTAGTAGAATAACACTGAAACTAATAAATTTGGCACATTAATCAAAGAGTTTAATTAATTGTCAAATTTATTGGAGCTTGGGTTATAGGTCCATATGTCTCCAATACTACCTCTGTAACACTATATTGGATTTATACATAGAATGAATTATACATATTTAGTTATTGAATTCTGAATTAATTATTTCACACTTGAATTATTAATATGACACATAAAAATGTTCTCTATGACACATAATGTAATGTGATAAATGTTGTTACATTCAACTGAGCATTAGTTAATTAATTAATTGATTAACTTTAAAATATATTCTTAAATAAATGTGATTTATTTTTAAATTTAGATTTAGATATATATATATATATATGTTTTTGAACCAAATCTTATATATATATATAAGATTTTATAATATATTAATATATATATATATATTACTTTTTGAATTCGTTTACTTTTCAAACGTTTCCGTAAATGTTTATTATTATATATGATATATACATATATATGTTAAAGGTGATTCGTTTATTAAAAAAAGAGAGGAAAATAAACGTAAGTTTACGTTTACGAAAACTTATATATATATATATCTAAATAAAAGTTTAAAGAATCTTTTTTTGTGGTTCGTTTTTAAAATAACAAAAGGATAAGAAATTTAAAATATATCATTTCCCCATATATTTGATATGGTGCTTATTTCAAATTTTAAATTAATTGAAAAATTACTAATGGCTTAGATATAAAAAGGGAGAGATAATAGTTATCTCAAGAGATTTTTCATTCACGTAACTTTTGTAAAACACTTAGGGAGAAAAACTGAGAGTTTTTTTCTGAAAAAAAAGTTTGTTATCTCTTGTGTTGAGTACATAACAAGTGTGAGGAAAATTCATTCTTACAGTTTGACGCCCACTCGTCTTTCCATTAGTGTGGAGGCCTAGATTGGAAGATCGTTGTGTCAAAGAGGAAAGCTATGATACCCTAATAGTCTTCAAAAAAGTTAGTAAAACTCCCAAAGCTTTCTATTATTAATTAAAATTATATATTTATTCTCGATGAATAAAGTTTTCAAAAAAATTTTGTTTGTCAACGATTCGTTCCTTTTGCTGCATTTTAATTTTTAATTCCAACAAATAGTATCAGAGCGGGTTATAGCATATATAATTTTAATTAACATGATTTTATTTTAATAATGTCATGTTTTTTGATGTATGTTTGTGGGCACTTTGCATCTTTGTAATTTTTATTCATGTGATGAATGGTTATTTAATGAACGGATTTTTGGTCATTAATTATATGGTCCTTTTAGATTGATAATTTTATTTTTTGTTTGATTAGATCAAATATGTGTAAATTCATAAAGGAGTATAGGTTTTTTGAAATTATTATTATTTCTTTTCAATTTTTTTTCTCCTCTCCTTCACCTGCTACACGTGGTGCAATGAAGAAAAAGAAGTCCATTGGATCTTTTGGCCTTGTTGAGAACTTTGGGCCTATTAAATTACAAAGGTAACCCAGCAGATTGTTGTAAAGTAAACCACCCGATGAAGACTGCAAAATTAGAGCAGGGAATTATGTATAACTTATAAGAAGACCTTTGTAATTTTTTTTCTCTTATTTTTTTATAGGTTGTAATTTTAATTATCCAAAAGGACCTGGTTAAAAATCCATTGTTTATTTTCATGTGATGATTGTGATAACATGTTCATGCATTATAGCATATCATCTAGGAAAGTGTCCACTTATAGTTATTGTAACATGACATGCATGCCCTTGCATATTATTTTTTTTATAAAGGTGTCTATAAAATGATTTAATATGTGTAAATTAATTGGGTTGGTTTTATAGAATCTTAATTTATTAATCAACCGAATAATATGAATTTAGTTTTAATAGTTAAGACTTGGTAAAATTCACATTAGTTCTAAGTTATCTAATTTTAAATTGTTTAATGTTGGGTAGCTTAGACAATTCATAATAAATTTAGATTTTTAGAAAATCTAGTAATTTATTTAAGTGTAAGTAGAATATGATTCTATTAACACTTAATATAACCTAGTAATTAAAAATTGTTTTTATTTACTAGAGTATGAAACATATGATGTTTTATAAGATAAAACATGTCATTTAAAATAATAAGTGGGAGAAGGTAATATGATAGTATAACCTACGGTCTCCACTATTAGCACAACACCGTGAGATTAAGTGGCGCCTTGAGACGCTTTTATTTCATCCTCCCTACAGAGGGTGTCCATTTAAATCAATATCAAGGTTGGCTTCCTAGAGATAGGATTTTATAATGTATTTCAAAATTGACCTACCCTACGGCAGCAATTTTGAGTTAAGTTGTTAAAATCCAAAATAGTGGGTTACACTTATAAAAACAAATTAAATTGTTAATTATATCTTGACCAAAATAAGCAGTTATTAATAAATATAAAAAATATGAGATATTTTGAATATATTTATTAATTGAGAATGTCTCAGTTCAATTTATAAATAATTTGACCTATCCTATGGTGGCACCTTATTTATTAAAATTGAATAATCATGGAATTAGTAAAATATTATTTTGTGTTTTTCCATATGCATCATGCATCACGTTTACTATTCCAAAACATATATTTATGATGTTTATGTAACCATTTAATTTATGTTATTTTATTTATTTATTACAGCAACAATGTCTAATCCAATCATCGCTAATCTCTCAAATGAAAAATTAACCGAAGATAATTTTGCCAAGTGGAAGAGTAACATGAACATCATACTAATTTGCAAAAATTATAAGTTTGTCTTGACAGAGGAATGTCCTCCATTGCCTGCTGCCAATGCTCCTCATAATATACGAGAAGCATATAATCATTGGATCCAGGCAAACAACAAGGCTTGTTGTTTTCTTTTGGCTGGCATGTCTGACGTGCTTAGGATGAAGCACGAAAGCATGGAGACTGCTTATGAGATAACATAGTCTCTACAAGACATGTTTGGTAAACCTTCTAAAAAGACACACCACGAAGCCGTTAAGGCAGTAATGAATGCCAAAATGAAGGCAAGGATTTCGGTCAGAGAACATATTCTCAATATGGTTAACTATCTCCATGAGGCCGAGGTGAACGGGGTTGTGATAGATGAAGCCACACAAGTGGGGATGACTTTGGAAACCCTCTCCCCTGCATGCCTTCAGTTCAAAAGCAACTATTTCATGAACAAGCTGAAATATAATATGATTAAGTTGCTTAATGAGCTGCAAACCTTCAAGTCTATTTCGAAAAAAAAGACTAAAGAAGCTGAGGTAAATGTTACAGAAGCTCAACCCTCCTCTTCTACTTGAAAGAATAAGAAGAGGAAGAGGACTGAAGGAAGTGGTAAGTCTAAAAATGGAGGGCAAAGAAGAACAAAAGCAACAACAACGAAAAGAGCTCAAACCAAAAGAAGCCTAAAGGAAAATGTTTCCACTACGGCGTAGTTGGGCATTGGAAGAGAAACTACAAGAAATATCTTCAGGAGCTCAAAGAAAAGAAGAACAATGGTAAATTAGATTTACTCATTTAGAAGCTTGTTTAGTTGAAGATGATACTTCACCTAAGATAATTGATTCAGGGGCAACTAACCATGTTTGTTCTTCTTTGCAGATGCTTAGTTCTTCAAAGGAGCTTACCGACGGGGAACAAACGATAAGAGTGGGAACGAGAGAGGTTGCTTCAACAAGAGCAGTGGGAGTTGTTAAACTTTATTTTAGAAATAAGTTTTTAATTTTGGACAATGTTTATTACATTCTTTGTTTTCTTAGAAATTTGATTTTTGTTTCTAGGTTATTTGAACAAATGTTTAATGTTTCTTTTAATAATAATTATATTAATATTTCTAGAAATGGTTTGAATATTTGTTCTACGCATCTGGAAAATGGGCTTTACACTTTAAGGCCCAATGAAAAATCACTGCTCAATACCGAAATGTTCAAAGTTGAACAACCAAAACCCAAGAAGCAAAAGCTTTCTTCTAATAATGAAACGTACCTATGGCACCTTAGATTAGGTCAAGTTAACCTTGACAGAATTAATAGACTAGCAAAGGATGGTCCTTTAAAAGAACTAAAAGTTAGTTCTCTATTAGTTTGTGAAACTTGTCTTAAAGGTAAAATGACTAAAAGGCCTTTCTCTGCAAAAGGTGAAAGGGCCAAGGAACCACTTGAGCTAATACATTCAGATGTCTATGGTCCATTGAATGTACAATCGGATGTCTATGGTCCATTAATGTACAAGCATGTAGTGGTTATGAATATTTCGTCATATTTATTGACGATTATTCAATGTATGGTTACATATACCTAATGCAAAGGAAATCTAAAACTTTTGAAAAGTTCAAAGAATTCCAAGAGAAAGCTAAAAAGCAATTAGGAAAGACGGTGAAGACTCTTCAATCTGATCAAGGAGGGGAATACCTTGATACCAAATTCAAGAACTATATGATAGAACATGGTATTCTATCACAACTCAACGCACCTAGAACACCACAACAAAATGGTGTTGTAGAGAGAAGAAATCAGAAGTTGCTAGTTATGGTAAGATCCATGCTTAGCTACTCATCATTACCCTCTTCGTTTTGGTGATATGCAGTACATACTGCAGTATATCTTCTAAACATAGTTCCATCTAAGTTTATTCCAAAAACACCTTTAGAGTTATGGAATCATCGCAAACCTAGTATGCGACATATCCGTATATGGGGCTGTCCAATACATTTGCTAAAAGGAAAGACCAAGAAGCTGGAACCACGTTCTGAAGTATGTTTGTTTGTGGGATACCCAATGGGAATGAGGGGAGGTTTGTTTTATAGTCCACAAGAAATAAAGTATTTGTATCGACAAATGTTACTTTTCTAGAGAATGATTATATGACAAACTATAAACCTCGTAGCAAAGTTGTACTTGAAGAGTTACTTTTTGATTAGATCAAACTGCAATCGACAACCGTTGTCGAAGGACAAAATGAGGAGACCACATCTCCCGATCAGAATGTCATGCCACCTCAACGTAGTGGGAGGGTTATGAGACCACCTGCTCGCTACAAGGAAATTGTAGAAGCACATGTTGCTATCTCTAATAATGGTGAGGATGATCCATTGACATATCATGATTCAATAGAAGATTCTAAGAAGGACAAATGGCTGGAAGCTATGAACCTTGAAATAGAGTCAATGTACTCCAATTCAATCTGGGAACTTGTAGTCCTACCTAAAGGGATAAAACCCATAGGGTGCAAATGGATTTACAAGAAGAAAAGAGGAGTGGATGGTAAAGTTAAAACTTTCAAAGCTAGGCTTATGGCAAAGGGTTATACCCAAAAGGAGGGAGTTGACTATTAAGAAACTTTCTCGCCTGTAGCTATGCTTAAATCCATTCGGATTCTTTTATCCATTACTTCTTGTCTTGATTATGAGATATGGCAAATGGATGTCAAGACTACCTTTTTGAATGGCTATCTTGAGGAAAGCATCTATATGGTGCAACCAGAAAGGTTTGTAGTCAAAGGTCAAGAGCAAAAAGTTTGCAAGTTGCAGAGGTCCATCTATGGACTCAAGGAAGCTTCAAGATCTTGGAACTTGAGATTTGACGAAGCGATTAAATCTTATGGTTTTGATCAAAATATTGATAAACCTTGTGTATATAAGTACATCAAAGATAAGAATGTGGTCTTCTTAGTTCTTTATGTAGATGATCTCCTACTCATTGGGAATGATGTAGGCGTATTATCTAATGTAAAGAAATGGCTCGTCAACTAATTCCAAATGAAAGATTTGGGAGAGGCAAGTTATGTTCTTGGAATCCAATTCATAAGAGATCACAAGAACAAACTATTGGTGCTGTCTCAGGCATTGTATATTGATAAAGTGCTTATCAGATTTTTGATGCAAGACTCCAAGAAAGGTAATTTACCTACACATCAAGGAGTTTATCTTTCAAAAGAGCAGTGTCCTAAGACACCTCAAGAGGAA